>CM026430.1:1129474-1271039 GCA_014871385.1 Ceratodon purpureus | reverse complement strand
GGAGAAGTGAGAAGTGAGAAGTGAGAGTGAGAGGAGACGAGAGAAGAGAGGAGGAGAGAGAAGAGGAGCAACACAACACAAGAGAGGGCGTTGCAAAGCGTGGGTCACCACCACCACCACCATCCGAGAGACAGACTCTGTCTGTGTGTGTGTGTCCGGGACACAAGGGCCCGTGTTTGGGCTGCTTTTGTTGTCGTCGTGGGTTTTTCTTCGCCCACCACCACCATCACCACCACTGCGTCCACTCATGGCGTCCTCCGACGATGAGCCTCACGCTCTGGACCTCGCCTCCGCCCGCGCCCCCTCGCACGATGCCTCCGCTTCTGATTCCGATGACGATTCCCACGACGACGACGACGACGACGAGGATGATCAGGCCACTGCTCTTCGCCTCCACCATCTCCACCTCCAACTCTCTCAGACCAATTCCTACGACGCCCACGTCAATGTAAGTTACCCCTGCCTCATCCCTGCCAACTCCGCGATTATCCAATTACATGTAGTCCAGGGGTTTTGTTTATTCATGCCATTTGACTCGGTTCCTCGTCTGGCATTGCGATTTCCACATTGAACTACTAAATCCATTACGATCTTTTGTCTTCGGATTTCTTGCTGCGTAGTTCATGATGGTTTAGGGTTTAGGGTCTGCAGTGTTTCGTCATCCTTTCATTACACTCTGATTACGACATCTCCATTATCCACATTTTTTGTAACAGGGCTGACGTCTTCTTGGGTGCAGTACATTGACGCACTTCGAAAGGCAGCAGAATTGGAGAAACTTCGGCTAGCGAGGGAGGCAATGAATGCAGTATTTCCTTTGACTCCGAACATGTGGCTGGAGTGGTGTGAAGATGAATCCCGCTTGGCAACCAGGTATTTAGCACCGTCAGCTTCTACGAACCAACAATGAATATTCATCCCATTCTCAAGTTGGTGTACCTTTCTATTGTACACATCGGACTTTGTTTCCGTGGTTGCAAATTGGGCTCCATTGATTATTCTGGATCTGTTTTTTTGAAAGAGCTCTTGTGGGTACTAGCTTCCCAATCGTTGGCCCATTTTCTCCCATCAGAACAGGGAAGATGTTTATTCTGCTAGCTACTGGGTATATAGGAGATAATAATCATGATTCCTGATTCATCTTCTCAGGGTGTAAATTATGTATCGCGCACCTTAAGTATGTCATGCTCATCCAATGCGGTAATGGAGCATCGGCGCATGACTGACAGGCATTTTAAATTGTGTTTCAATGGCTCCCTGATCGGTATCTTTTTGTTGTATTGATTGTTTCCAGCCCAGATTTAGTGCCGGCAGTGGAGGCTTTGTATGAGCGTGGTGTTCAAGAGTATTTGGTAGGGTTATCCGACGCTGGCGTTTTTAAAGATAAACTAGGTTTGACTTGTATCTGCACATAAGAGGTCATACCACAGACTGTTTGGATATTGTAGCCATGTTAGTTTTGGAATAAGTGTGTCCTTCCCTACGCCTTTGGATCTCCTGCATCACCGCTTCGTTGGTTGAAAATGGAATTTACTCAGCTCATCAATTTTTATTTTTTTACCAGTGCATACCAGACTGGAGGTCTTATATTCCTGCGCTGGAACATGGTTATACATCTCCCAGTTGATACAATATATGAAATCCTTACATGTTGTGATCGTCTTCTGAACGTTCGTTTTATTTTACTTCTTATGTTGCAGTCCGTTCCCCTGTGGCTACATTATCTTGAGTTTGTGGAAGAACGCGATACGGCTGTTGCTGAGTGTACCAAGGAAGGAATTACCAAAATGAGGGCACTCTTTGAGCGGGCATTGACGTCAACTGGGCTGCATTACACTGAAGGAGGAAAGGTCTGGGAAGCTTACCGTGACTATGAATCGGCCCTGCTGCTTAGTATGGCAGAAGCAAGCTCTGAGGTACTGCATAATCTACTTCTACTCTCTACTTCATCTTTTATCTGCTATTCAAATTGGCATTTAGGAATCGTTATGATTTCAAGTATACCGTCACAGCTTGTGATTTGTTCAGGACGTGATATAGCAAGTCGGGATGCAAACCGTGTTTTAGAACATGCCACAAGATAAATACTTCTCTTAATAACTTGATGACTCTTGCCGCTGCTCCACTCTAATGTTTTTTCCCCTTTTGTGTGCACCCTTAACTTAAAGCTTTCTTACAGGCGAAAAGCAAGCAGGTCGAAATCATACGGAACTTGTTTCATCGTCAGTTGCGAATCCCTCTAGCAGACCATGCTCAGACTCTGGAGCAGTACAAGGATTGGGAGCAGAATCAAGATGTTCAAATAGGCAATGAGAATGATGACCTTTCTGGGCTCCCTGGAGGTGTCATATCTGCGTACAAGACAGCTGATCAAATGAGCAAGGCACGCGTCACATATGAGAGTAACATTGGGGCTGAGAAGCCTGTTGACGGTGATTTGCTTCAGCATTATCTGGTACGCTGCGTGTTATTTCTTTTTGGTTTCTTGTTCTCTTTGTTTCTAAGTAGAGCTCACCACCTGTTCCTCGCATTTTATGCACTTACTATCTCTAGGCTGTTTTGCCTAATAATCTCTGTACAATTCGCACCGTGATGACGCTGAGCAAAATAGCTGTACCTCGCAAAATTGCGAACTCCGACTTTCTGTTACTATTTTCACACCATATCGAAACTGTTAATCCGACAAGCAGGGTCTTGCGTTATGATAGGGAGAGTAACCCACCTTTGTTTCTCTAGTATAAATTATGTATTTGTTTCATCCGTGTGGGAAGGCGTCGATGCATCTATCCGAGTAGTTTCCCGTGGAGCAGCTCCTTACTCCTGAAAATCCGTCAAGTAATCTGGTTACCATGCAAAGCTGAGACGTGCAACCTAGCCATTGGACAAGGATGTAATCAACACACGTAATGCTTGTGGGCACCAATACGTGTGTTTTTCTGTGACACATAGGTCTACATTAGCGTTGAGGAGGCAACAGGAGACCCAGCTCGCGCTCAGATAATGTTTGAGCGTGCAATATCCGTCTTTCCTGTTACTAGTGAGGTTTGGCTAAAGTACACCAGCTATCTAGACGTCAACCTGAAGGTAACTTGTCAATCTTCCTTAAACACTAGTAGCAAATTTTATTGCGAATCTTGTGTGTTTTGCTGCTGGTTTGTTGTGGAACGTTCACGCTTGTCGACACTGTTATGTTTTGTTTTCTTCCGGGGAACATCTTTCAGGTCTGCACTGATGGATGTTGATCTTTTCATTAGAAACATGGTGTCAGTCTAAGCGTATTGATTTTTTTTATTGCAGGTATCTTCTGTAATAAGGAATGTGTATGCTCGAGCTGTGCGGAACTGTCCTTGGGTTGGTGCTTTGTGGACCAAATATATTCTCGCTCTTGAACGAGCAGCGGCCCCAGAACCAGAAATCTCATCGGTAATTATCGAAATGACTTGTCCATAATTAGAATCAATATTTGAATGTTGTAATTGTGTGGGTGCTATGATCTTTGTCAGAGGGTTGGTAAATGCCTCTGTGCTTCCTATGTCGAGCATAATCTCTTTTCCTTTCTTAGCGTCTAAATAACATAATGCGATTCTGGGTGCCTTTAAGCCTCGATCTCTGGTTCCTCTCGTTTTTTAAGTTGTCTTGTCGCGTATGAGAAAAAGCAGTCTTGCTTTGCGTCATCTTTGGATTGTTTGGTGGACACCTTGTTGGAGCTTGAATGGGGCAACTAGCTTTTGGAATCCATTCTTGTTACGAATGCAAGTTTCAGTGATTCGATAATTATGCTACTGGTGATATTTCTTACTGGTTCTTGGTTATGGGGGCTTTTATTGCAGGTATTTGAAAGAGCACTAGGAGGTGGGTTTCAAACTCCAAATGAGGTAATTCTATAACTCGTGACGATCATTGGACATGTGCCTTTCAAAAGTTTTATGTGCTTGTTTCCCTTCAACCTTTATGTATTGTTTTTTTTGGGGGGTCACTTATGAGATGACGACCTATCTTGACTAGATATCCGTGATCTATGCGTTCAAATGTTTGTCTTCTGTCATAATTTTTGGGTCTTTGTTTGACTTGATGGATCTTACATGTTGGGCTTATTATTGTTTTCTTGACAGTATGAGGATGTCTATCTTACAAGAGCTCACTGCCTTAGGCGACGGATAGTGGGAGCAGGCGCAATTTCTGATCAGACGTCAAACTCTGTCCTTTTGCATGATGTATTTGAGGTTAGTTACCCTTCTTGTCGGTTAAAAACCAGGTTCTCGTAGTCGTGGCTTGCATTCATTTCTTCGATTATTGTTTAGCAACGATTGACCGGCAGAAATACTTGCAATGAACTATATCAGATCGTTACTGAATGCTTTTTCTTAGTGATAGGATTGGTGTTGCGCTTTCAGTTCCGATGGGAAATCAATCTTTACAAAGTGTACATTTTCGTCAAGTTAATCGCAACAATCAATAATGCTCATCTGCAGTATGTTTCTGCAGCGCGGAACGGAATTCATGTCCACTTATTTCCCGGATCATGTGAATCATAACATAAGACTCTGGACCTATTGGGCTCATTTGGAAGCTAGGTTGTTGATGGACATTACAGCAGCTCGAGGAGTTTGGGAGAATCTGATCAAGACTCAGTAAGTTTTCGATACAGTTCCTAGTATCTTTGTCTTTACTCCATGTTTATTAAAGAATCAGTTAGGAAATATCTTGAAGTTTGAACTGTCACTGATTCTTGACACTTTTCAGTTTTTGTTTTTAACGGATCGGCACTTTGCTTCTTATATGTCAGTTAATATTCTTTTATTGCGTAACGAGGTTAGTGTGTATGTTGTGCAGTGGTTGGATGTTAGAAGTGTGGCAAAATTACATATCAATGGAGCTGCTCCTGGGTAATGTGAAGGAAGTGCGAACTTTGTACAAGCGCTGCATCAGCCGTAGACTTGAGGGGATGGGGACAGAGGTACGTAGAAGCTGGCAACCCTCAAAGAATGCTTGTTGTCCGGCATACGTTGACATTTAAGGCCTTCTATCTTATTTGAATTAAATACATTGGCTATCGCTGTGAGTTGGTATGGCCTTCGAGTTTTTGCCCTTATTTTACTTTGTGCCTTTCAGGTAATGTGCACTGCATGGCTTCGTTTCGAAGAAGAGTATGGTACTCTGGAAGACTACGACCGAGCCTTATTGAAGGTTAGTATTCTATTAACCAACTTTCATTCTAGCAGAGCCTACGACCAAATTGCTTATGTATCGTCTCTGGAATCATACATTCGACTTCTGAAACTTAGTAAAAATTTCGACAATCACGTCTGGCCTATGTTTTCCAGAAATTAGTTCAATCTTTCTATTAACTTTATCATTGAAAAATGCTTAGTAAATCAGACTCAAACCTCATGATAAGGCCACGTTGCCGAAAGCTTCCCTAAATTGAGATGTTACATCTTTGGCCAAATCAGATTGGACCTAGGGTTGCAGAGGTTCAGAGCTTGCAAAATCAACAGGAGCATAAGGCTGTTGCAGAAAGAGCGAAGGTAGAATCTGGCCCTCGACCATCGGAGAAGAGTAAACTCAAAAAGGATCCAAATAGCAGATCATCCAAGATAAATGACAATGCACCTAAATCAAGTGGCAAAAAGAGAGGCCTTGGACATATAGAGTCAGAGAATCCGGGGAAACGTCAGAAAGGGCATAGAGAACCCGTTAAAGAGGCAGATCAAATAGAAACTTCAGTTCCAGCAGCAGACATGGATTCAAGAATGGAGGAAGCAGGTACCTTTTCAGTCGCGCTGTCCAGATTTCTATGTTTACTTGCACAAATGTGAATGGTCAAGATAAGCATCCACTTCATTCGATAATGGACAAGATATGGGTGTTCCTTACATAGAATCTTGGATGATAGCTAACACCATGAGAGGTTGTTGATGACCGTATTCTAGAGGAATTGCAAGCTTACTGCCGGATGGTTTTTTTCTTAAGCAGAGCCAGTGGATCAGACTTCGGAAAATGCATCTAGGGAAGAGAATTTAAAACAATCAAAAGAGTCCAGCAAGCCGGTTGTCTTTAAAGACGAGTGCACTGCATTTTTATCAAATGTACCATTTGAAGTATGTGATATCATCCCTTTAGGAATCAGGCCATATTCTTGTTTCTGAAGTTCATCTGCGAGTTATTACTGCCTGCATTTGGGAAAGTAGCAATAGTGCCCATATGTTTTGTTTCGAATTGGGGTCAGGTCTGAATCTTGATGCCCGATGAAGTATTAGTACTTCATTTTTTCTTACTCGCTAGTTTGATTTTAAGTTTCTAATGAGGTGATGCAGGTGACAGAGGAAGATCTTAAGGAGTTTTTTTCTCCTTCTCGAGTCAAGGAAGTGCGGATACTGCGGGAACGCGACACCGCAAGACCGCGAGTATGTCTTCTCTATTTGAGATTTTGGATTCTTTGGTTACAATCGTTGGTGTATGTGATGCAAGTGCTAGAATGCGTGAATGCGCTTTTCGTTATTGGAGGGTGATCTAAGTTGAGACTAGTTAGGGTGGTTTCTTAATTTAATCCGCTCAAATCCTTTGCCTTTGCTCAGGGCCTAGTGTATGTTGATTTCGAAGACGAAGAGTCTTTGATAGCAGCTATAGCCAAAAACAAAGAGAAGCTGAAAGGGCGGCAACTGAGTATTGCTCGTTCAGATCCTAAAGGAGGCCGTGGTGGAGGTCGAGGCTTTGGAGCCAGCCGTGGTGGAAGAACGAGTGCATCTGGGCGTGGTGAGAATTTGCTTGATCATTGCTTCAAAGATTGCATGATTGAAATAATTTTGAGCATTGCTACCAGGGTGTGCTGTTCGTAAACAAATTCGTGAATATGTCTTGGATCTTTGGCTTTCAGGCGGGGGTCGGGGAAGCAATGGAAGAGGTGACTCTGGCAACACTTCTGGAGGTACAGTTGCCGCTCTATCTGTATCTGGATAGAGAAAGCCCTCGTCATTGATATTATTTCTCATATGATAGAAATGAAAACAAGAAAACAGCATATTTTAAAATATTGTTATCGCACTCATAATAGCATAGGTTTGATTGTGCCTTTGGTAAGTACTGGAGTTGACAATTGTTGCATCTGTGGTGGTAATCAGGGGGTCGGGGTCTCGCTGGACCTCCTACAGTCGGACATCGCCGTGGTGGTCATCTGAAACTTACAGGGTCCAATACATTTGCTGTTCCACGTACTGTAGCTCGGCCTCTAGGTTGGGGCAACCCTCAAGTTACCTCGTCCTCAAACCCCAGTGGAGATGAAGCTCCCAAATCCAATTCGGAGTTTCGAGAGATGTTAATGAAGAAGAGCTGAGGTTGAGTGTAAATCTTAAACCACTTTCTGAGGTTCATAGTACTGTCGATCGTAAAGGACTTTCTTATGTAGGAGTTGGATTACTGGATCATGAGGAGATGGCTATGTGTATGCACATCCACGAAGGTTTTGTACCACAATTTGAAGAAACTAACCGCTGATACATGGTTTGTTTTTTGTTTGTCATTATATATTGTATTCTGCTTAAGATATTGCCATGGAAAGTTCAGGATTCTACATGTAATATTTAGAGTTCACCTTGTATGACTGCATGTTTTACCCAATTAAGTAAATGCAAAACTCAACAAATGACCTATAATCACCAACTTAACTTAAGCTTGCTGACCTATTTACAGCATTTGTATATGTGGGAAGAACTTTCTGGAATTCAAGATAGGATTTCATGAAAATTGCAAATGTTGTGACCATTTATTTCTTCATACTGAAATTGAAACAAATTTTCAAAGTGGATTGGAAGCCCTGATCCATTCTTTGACATACAAAACTCTCTATGTCTATAGTAAATTGTGCTAATCATCGACAAGCACCCATCATCCTGAGCACAAGTGACTAACCATTAAAAATTGAAAACTACTCTACTGATCATTAAAAATTGAAAACTATTCTACTGATAAACAAAAGTTTACTTGGCTGCAACGTAAAACCTCTGCCTCAGCTTACCTTTGATGTGTTTGAAAACAATGATGCCATGGATGTTGAGGGATTGGCGACAATGGAAAGGATAGTGGATATTTCATGGTGGGTGTCATGGCATGCAGACAAATTCAATTTGCGATAAGGGAGGGAGGGCGGAAGAGGATGGGAAGAAGTGCTCATGTTGTTGGTGTGTTGTTGGTGTGGGAGCTGTAGAGATTGTACCAAACAGAGGCGACATGTAGGTGAAGAAATGAAAGGCCTTACGTCCCCTTTACACTAGAAGTGAAAGGTCGTGAGAACAATATTTTCAGCCAATGACATGCCTAGAAATTGAGATGACCAAAAAATGTCACTTTACACCCAAGGGACTAAACGAGAAAAAAATGACATGGATAGCATTTTTGTCCTTCGTGGCAACAGAAAGGCACATTTTTTAAGACCCCCGGATTTTAAGTCAGACCTACCTCAAGAGGTGGACTTGACTAAAAGTCCGAGAGGCCATTTGGCCAAAATTCTCACAACCAATCATTTTCATTTTTTTAATAAAATTTTCATAATCCTATGTTATGAAATGTATTAAAAAATTGACCACATTGTTTTTAGGCCCCTTCTTACTTCAAACTATATCCAAAGGACGTCAAATTTAGACTTCGACTTCTAAAGAATGAGCCATGGCCCTTAGGTGATTTTCTCCATAACTTCTGGTTTCTAGTGTAAAGAAGGCCTTAGCACCGGGATTGAGATTGTAAGCATGATGTTTAGCTGAATTTTAGACTTAATAAAGCCAAGTTGGAATCGCATCTGCATTTTCAACCACTAAGGTCATTAACATTGTCATAAATACCGCTCATTTCTGGTAGCAAAATGTGATTAGATCGTGCTCATAACAACCAACAATTGCTATATTGATTTTCTAAAACCATTATGGATTTGGCCACATTCCGATTTTGTACTTCTACCATTTACATAATCTAACCAATTAGAGATATGTGCATGTCATCAATCCATAATGGCGGCTTGTCTCACAAAAATAAGCTACTTCCATTCTCCAATCATGAATTGAGTTTTTCAAAATTTTAGAAAAAGGGTAGTTTTGGCCTATATAAGATTGTCAATTCATGGATTAGTAGTGGTAATAGGTTATCCAACCTTACATATTGAGATTTTGGGATTTTCAGTTTTAAAAGGGTATATGTTTTGATAATTCCAAATAATTTTAGTACTAAAAGTAAGTAATGAAGTTCATCTTTATTAAATTTTGTTGGTTCTAGTCATGTTTTTAGGTTGTTGACTTTAATAATGTTAGATTTGGATGTTTATAAAGTTGGTTGTGAATTATATATAGAATCTTAGCTTCAAAACTTAACATCCTCAAATTTCTTATAAATCTTGTTAACCCCTAAGTGCCCAAGCATGTTTTGGGTCTCAAAACCTCAAAAATAGTGATTTTTGACCACCTTGTTGAGATTGAGGTATGGTCAAATTGTTTACTGATTTTTGAAACTTTCAACCGTAAGATCTTGAACCTAAGTATTGTCAGTACTGCCTCAAACAATTTCAACCATTGGATCTTTACCAATAGTGAGATTATAACGTTCAAAGTTGATGCATAATTATTTTTTTGTCGTAGCCGAAAGACATACTCAACTTTATGCCGAGGGGAACTTGGTGATTATTACTCCAAACATTTTGCTCATTTTTTTTTTCATGTAGGTAACTAAGTTGGGCACCTCCATGCAAAATTTTGAAGACTCATTTTGATTTTTGGCCTTCATGCAAATTCTTTTCCAGAAAGAGGTATAAAACCCACAATATGGTCAAACTTAAATAACGTTAAAGGTTTTTGGTTTGCAAAAAAAGTGATCGGTAAAAAGTTACATCTATGAATTTTTGAATTTCAAAAAAAATAAAAATCTGAAAAATTCTTGAATCTCAAGTTTTGACAATTTTTGAAAGGAGAAAATGTAAAATTACAAAAAAATTTGAAGCTTGTTCATGTAATTTTTGGAGGCTGCCCTTCTAAAATTGGTTAACTTTTTTGACTTTGGTCGCTTTGGATTTTGAGTAGTGATTTGGTTGTGAAGATATTTCAATTTTTTTTTTAAAAAAAAGACCTAATTTTAGACTGCCCGTTTTGGACTTGAAACCTAAAATTTCTAATTGAAGGTTTGGAAATTGGAATTTGATTTTGAAAATTTTACCATGTACACATTGCAGTAAAGGAGAATTCAGTAAAAAAATTTAGGCAATAATATTACTTTTAACCTCTTCATCTAGGCTGCCCGAAATAGCATAAAGTTATTTTGGCTTTCCTGGGCACTCAGGGGTTAAATTGAATTGGAAAAAAGATTTGCAAAGCTACATTTCAGTAATCTACCTCAGCTGCAAAAAAGACCATCATGATAGTCAAAATTGTGATTTAGCTGTCTGTATGAAGGAATGTTTGAACACACATACGGTATTGATCTTTTGGACTTTAAAGAGGCACCAAAATTTATAAAATTATTATTTTGAGAATTTGTTAATGAGATTAGATAGATTTCTCACAACTTTACAACATGAAAAAAAAATGGATGAAAAATTGTCATTTGGATGTCAATTATGGAACTTAGAAAAATGAGATCGACCTATTTTTGGTCATTTAGGTGTTTAGGAGTTAACTGCAGTTCTAATGATGGTAATTTTACCCTCTAATTTTAGGTCAGTCATAAGATACGTTTTGGTTTACAGTGACCCACTACTGATGCCCTTAGGGAAGGGAAGAGAAGGGGCTATGCGAAGTTCCAAGGGGAGATGGGATGGGAAGGAGGGCCACCAAGCGTGGACCCCACTCAATGGGAGCCCTACCACCACCGCAGCGGACACACACCAACGAACGAACAAACCAACCAACCAGCAAAGGAACAAACGAACGAACGTAGTATGATAGATCATCCGGCCCGCTCTCCTTCACAAGGGACGCATCCCTGGAACCGTCACGGCCCCTAAACCCACCTCTGCCTGCTCTGCTCTACGAAGGGCGTACACTTGGGGGACACTGGACGGTGGCGGGGTGTACGCATTTGCAACAGCACAGAATGGAATGGGCCCTGGGGGGGTTGGGCCCAGTAACGGTGGAGGGTGCGGTCTTGCGTGGCCCGTCTGGACATGGAATGGGGGCACTGACTGTCATGCTGCCATTCCCTAGGGTGTGTTTGTGTGTTTCTGTGTGTTTTTTGCGACACCACTCTTGTTTGCTCGCATCCCTCACCTGCGTTGTCGCTATCACCATCGCTGCTTCTGCTTCGCATCTCCACGCTGCCAATTTCCAATGGCGGGGGGTCCCTATTCCGGCACCAGCACCTTGGCCCTTGTCAGTCTCTCAACCTCCGCTCTCGCTCTCTCTTGCGCTCTTTTTGTCGCCCCGTAGCTTACTCATCGCTCCTTCTGGCTTTTTCTCTTTTGCAGGTGGCCAGGATATCTGCGGTCTCCGTTGGCGTCGTCTACGGCTCCATGAAGCTCGCTTACCTCAAGGTCCGTCGTCCTCCTTTACTTTCCTCGCTTACTTTCTTGGATTAGGGTTTTGCGTTGTAGGGGATCTCCGTGTTTCATGCTTCAGGATTTTGTGATGATGAAGAGTGGTTCTTTCTGATACTGTTTGAGTTGTTCACAGAAGGGATTTTGTTATTATTTCAGAGGCTTTCTTGTTTAGGGATTTCTTTGTGTTGAAGTTTTTGCTTCTTTGTACAGGCGAGAGCGCCGACTCCTGTCAAGCACTAGGGTATGGAATCTTCGGAGAGAGAGGAGGATGCTGCGGTTGCGTGTCTGAAGGGCTGCCATGTTGCCGAGTTTTGCCGGATGGCAGCGGAGGAGAGTTTCTTGCTGATTCTTAGAGATAATGGTTGATCAGATTGTAGTGTCGTGGTTTTCCCAGTATGCTGCAATCCATGGTAACAAGGGACAAGTATATAACATGGACATTGCAGTTCTATTTTTCGTCGTACATGATTTTTTCATGTTCGATCTGTGAATGAGCTGGGCCAAGTTGCACAGGTTGACATATAAAGTGGCTTGTCGAGCAAACCCTTTTAACCTCATGCTGTTTGTATAGGCCAATCTGTTCTATGTATGAATTTGTTTTAGGATATTCATTTCCTGCATCCCGTTCCCATAATTTGCTTTAGGATTCGTCTTTTTTGTTTCCTGACAGTGAAGCTTTCCTAAAGTGTTTCACTTAGATCGAAAGGATTTTGATACCGCATTGAGAAAGTTGTGGAGCGAGATCCTTCTGATGTATTAGGTCTCTTCTGTCCTCGAGAGTCCTGGATGCTACAGGGAAATGCCCTGATTTTGGCAATGCTCGCTGGAGATGAATAGGCTGAGCAAGATCTCTTGTGCCTTACCACCCCTGCATTATCATGGTATCATGGTTGACACATCCTCGTTGAAACTAGTAATCCTGGTAGTGCTTTGTCGAGATTTTGAAAGCTCGACTGTTTTAGCGAATGGAGGATACATTCCGTGGGCAAGTTTCAACTGGCATCGTGTGCGATTGAATGCATGGAATTCCTGAGCGTTGGGTATTGATAGGTGCCCTGTTGTGGAAATGCAGAGTACTGTACATGTAGATCGAACTGTCACCTTCGCCAAACGCTGTACGCTAGTGTGTAATGTAACACCCCTCAAGCACAAGAGAGTACTGTCATGTCTTCTATGAATTTAAAGAATGTTAACCCGCAAGGATTGTGAGTGAAGTTTTGTGCAAGGCCCGGGCTCTCGTCCTGAACTTCGGGTAGTGTCTAATGGAAACAATCAATTCCACATAGGGTTTGAGGAATACTCTTCCGTCCACTTGTTCACTTCAGCAACTATTTGAAGTATGCCATCGCATCTGTTTTGTGAAAGGGTGCCATTCATATGACAGGAATAAAATATGAAAACAATAGAGATGGTGGCACAAGAACAGGCTACTTGTGCAGAAATGACGGGCTGGAGGAAGGGGGCTGAATGTGGACATGGAGGGGGATTCCACAGGAGTAACAAACCATGGATGGGGAAGACAATGTGGAGGCGTGGAAGGGGAGAATATGCTGCTGGGCAGTCGGCAGGAGAAGCAACTCTGCTCTCCCTCTCCAAGGAACATACTATCTATGCCCTATATAGATTCCATCAACTTAGATGTATGCTGTGTGTACATTATGAATGTAGGTTGCGTCCAATTCTCGCAATCTCTCTCGCTGTGTCTCTCTCTGTTCCTGCAGCTGTAGTTTCTTTCGTCTCTCCCCCTCCCTTCTTTTCCTGCTCCTCTCCCCTCTTCTCCCTTCCTCATCCCCAGTGTCATCTCATTCCCATGGCCGCCCGCCCACCCACCCGCAGTGCATTCTCACACACACATACGCAACCCTAGATCAAACTCGGCTTCTCCAAGCATGCCACTCTTCTAATTTCTTTCCATGTAGCACCCATTATCCATAGACAAAGATCGGGCATCACAGTCCCAGCGAGGAGAAGTTGGATCAAATTGGTGCACCTGGTTGACACACACACACACCTCAGCAGAGTCCAGTAGCCATGGCAGAGGCCCACGACACACTGTGGGCGCGACTGAAGCGCAATTTCGGGCACAAGCACGTCTGGGGGGAATTGAGCGGCTCTGTGGGCGACCTTGGCACGTTCTTGCCCATTGTCTTGGCCCTGGTTCTCGTCAATAAACTGGATCTCGGCACCACTTTGCTCTTCACAGGCGCCTACAACGTCGTCACAGGTGCGTCAACACCCCCACCCCAGTAGTGTTTCTCAGAGTAGAAAGGAGAGAGGTTCCTTTGCTAATGTTGCAACTGACATGGATCAGAGTTTATTCGATTTGGTGGAATTGCTATTAAATCATGTGTGCCCATGTATGCTCTGTGTATGTATTAATGGTATAGGTAGTCCTGATCCACTGCCCTCACCTCAAGTTTCCTAGTTAAGTTTCTGCTTGTGAGATCAAATTGTTTGAGTTAGCAAATCACATTATGTCGTGGAAGCAGATTTTTCTGCAACTTTGTGGGTTGGTTTTACACTTCATGGTCAAAAGAATTCCTGCTGAATATCAAAGTACGTAAATGTCAGTAGGCTAAAATTTGGTAAGGTTTCGATTTAATCATTTTCCAAGTTTAGATCTATGAGGACCAAATATTCACCAAACAGTGCCGAAATTGAAGTTGGTGGAATGTGTTTGGGCAAGTGGGCAGGTCTTCTCTTTGGTGTGCCCATGCCAGTACAGCCGATGAAATCGATTGCTGCAGTTGCAATCGCAGAAGGTGATCCCCTCACAGTGAACCAGATAATGGCGGCCGGATTGTCTACAGCACTTGTTCTTGCTATCCTTGGGATCACAGGGCTCATGTCCATGGTAAACCGGCTTGTGCCTCTCCCCGTGGTGCGAGGTGTCCAATTATCACAAGGCATAGCATTTGGTATTACAGCTGTGAAATACATTTTGAAGGAGCAGGACTTGACAAAGAGTAAAGCGACTGGTGACCGTCCATGGTTGGGGATGGACGGGCTTCTGTTGGCTCTTTCAGCTCTATGCTTCATAGTACTTGCTACAGGTGCTGGAGGAGGCGGTGGCGTGCATGAATGTGGGTCCGAGAGCGTGGGACTTCTGGAAGAGGTGGATGAAGAGTTCACAGCTAGAAGTGAGAGGAGAGGAAGGGAAGGCAGATCGGTCGGTCTTCCCACTGCGTTCATGGTTTTCAGTGTGGGAGTCATTTTGGCTATTGCTCGAGACCCAAGTGTAATTTGGAAGCTTCAGATTGGACCATCGATACCTCATTTTCTAACCATCACGAAAGAAGATTGGAAGATTGGGTTCATGAGGGCAGCAATTCCTCAGATTCCACTTTCTATACTCAATTCTGTTATAGCTGTCTGCAAGCTCTCGAACGACTTATTTCCAAGCAAGGATGTTTCACCATTTAAAGTTTCGGTACCAAATTTTCCTTCAAATGACTTGAATTTATGTACTGAGTGTTGATGTTAGTATGCATGCATTGGACTACCTGCAGTTCCAGATGCATCAGCTTAGCTAAAACCATAGAAAGGCGCATGAACAAATATGAGAAAGCGGTTTTAAACTATGTTTCCCATTGAATTTCTGGATTCTAATTCATTCTTAGTAACGGTTTAGCAGAAACTGATTGACATTAGGCAGCCATTCGTACATCAGCTATCTCGAAGTGTAGCGGACATGTGTTCTATCTCTTAATATTCAGTTTTCGGGATGTAGTAAAATGTTAAGGTCAAAAACAAAATTAATTCGATTCTTCAATCGCACCTCAGTGCACTTGAAATATTGCTGTGAGTCCAAAAGGAATGGTCCTTACCAAAATTTAGTCTGTTTATTAAAAGAATTATAATGGCTAATGAACTCGCAGACTGTTCAGTTGTGGGAATCTCCCTGGGGGGCTATATCTGAACTCGGTTTAGTGCTTATACTAAGGAATCTTATTTCTGTGGTTTTGTTTCGTGAAGGTGAGCGTGGGCCTGATGAACCTGGTTGGATGCTGGTGGGGCGCTATGCCCGTTTGCCATGGTGCGGGAGGTTTGGCTGGTCAGTACAGGTTTGGTGCAAAAACTGGAGCTGCAGTGGTCTTTCTTGGATCTGCGAAGATACTTCTGAGCCTTGTTCTTGGCACATCTCTTGTGCAACTCTTGGCCCAGTACCCAATCGGACTACTTGGTGTACTTCTCTTCTTTTCAGGCCTTGAGTTAGCTATGGCTTGTAGGGACCAAACTTCGCGAACTGATGCGTTTGTAATGATAACGGTCACGGTGGTGTCATTGACAAATTCAAGTTCAGCTCTTGGATTTGGATGTGGGATAGCTCTTGCCTTGCTTTTGTACATTCGAGAGGTGGATTTCTGGGCTAGACTGTGGAGACGAGCGTCTCGTCGTGTTCAAGGGGTCAGACGACCTCCGGGTTACGATATCCTCACCCAAACTCCTGAGCTGGGTAGTTATCAATGACGCATATTGTAATATAGCGTATACTCGTTGCATCTTGTGTGTTGTGTGCGAAACTCCGAAACACTCACCATTTGGCAGGTTTGTCATTAGATGGTGATATGCCTTGTACCAACAACAGTGGCTTCGATTTAGAGCACCAGGTTTTACATAGATACGTTCGACATATTTCATCTCGATTCAATTATCATCTAGATTCGGCCTATGCAGCATTGTATTAAGTGATTTGTAATTCATTCAGTCTGACTTTTACTACCTTTCTTGTGCCCTTTCTAAGAAATGCTATATTGTTTCTAAAACTAGTTGTGACTGGCTTGTTCTGCAACATGCTCTGAGGTTACCGGTATGCACACAAATCTTGCCCTGGTCAATACAGTGCAGAGTTTGTCAGGTTTCTGAATTCAGATGGTAGTTGCATTAAATAAACTACTCAATTTCATTTTGCAACCTTTGAATGTTGCATGGCTTGTTAGTTGTTACTTCCAACTTTTCAACCTTTAGCTACCAGAGCATTATTATTATGAACTTGTTATTTCGGACTCCTACCCAAAGTCAGGAGTGGTACCTTATTCTTGCATCAGAACGTGTAAGCAAGGAGTATCATCCTTGAATTAAAGGAGTAAAAGTGAATTTTGGCCGAATGTTCTAGGGGAAACCTAAAAAGAAGGATCACAACCTATAAGCACTGATAATAATAAAAAGATTGAAAATCCTAAAACACTATACTAAATCCTAAATCATTATACTAAAATTGTATTTGCCATAGTTTTTGTTGTTTAAGTTTATTTTTGGATTCCAAAAAGTTCCTAAATTCATTTTAATGGGTATATCCTGTAAATGAAAAGTTCTTTATGGTTTTAGTTCCTATCGCTTGAAGTTAAAGAAAACAATAGAATTCTAATTAGATTATTCATTTATAAGAAAAACATGGACTTTAAACCAAGTTTTCGTTGGTGAGAATTCAAAAGCCAACTTCCAAACTATCTACTAATAAGACTTTCCATTTCTTGAGACTCAATTTCAATGATTTTTTTTGGTGTTAACCAACCTTTATTTTAATTTTATTTCCTTTTTAGTGATTGTGTGAAATCTAAGTTTATAATTACTTTGTGTGTTTCTTTCTTTTATATTAAACTACAAAATACTATTTTGACCATTCAAATCTTTTGACCATCTGCCAATATAAATTATCTTTATATTTGACAATGTAAATTATCTATTAAAAATAGAAAGATAATTCTGGTTGAAAGATTATTTAATTATTTTGTACCAAAAAAATTATGATAGCTAAGCTGAACTAAATTCTAATAGCTCAAATTCTAAAATATATGTGTTTGTGTATATATTTAAACTAACTTGATCTTACCAGCCACCGGCACATAAAATTTTCAAAATAAATACCAAAAAGCTGTGCAACTAAAAAGCTGCTCAACAATTTCAAGAACATTTGCAGAACATTGTCAAGAATGCTTCAAGCAAGTTCCACTCCGGAACTTGGTCAAATAATCACTTATTCCATGTCAACACTACCACGCGCGGACATACACACAAAAAACACCCTTTTTCCTTATTACATGGATATGGATATCATATTGTATATATGTTTTCATCATTTGAAATTTTTAACATTACAATTTTTTTTTTTTGACTTATGATTAGTAAGTTTTAAAAAAAAAAATTGAAATGATATTAATAACCAATAAATTAGTCTATGAAGAAATTAATATGACATTTCAATGGATAAAATAACATCGTCTTCAGATTTTAAGAATTATAAATATGTATTACTATATATATATTTGATGATTAACTATAGTCATGTAACTTTTGAATTAATTTACTTAACAAAATGACATGAAACAAATGATTTGTAAAAATGTTTGTAACAAATATCTTAATAATATTAATGACTTCAAATCATTTTGTTTTTCATTTTAACCTCTGAAGGACGGAGGGGTTTTTCCACAGCTTTTCAGTATCTACGGTGACATTCTGGCATTTTCCAAAGTGAAACAAATTTGAGAATCACCAGAAGCAATTTAACCATAAGATTTTTGAGAGTAGTGGGCTACCAAAATCTATACCAAATTTTGGGTTTGGAGAAACAACGGATTGGGAGATAATCTCAATCTCACTAATCCAACTTTAGTGGCGTAACCCAAAAGTGGTTACTTTGTCCTTTAGGGGTTAAATCTTTTGCATCACATCAGCTTCTAAGAATTATTGCATCACATAGTATGATACGTCCAAGTTTTTCCAAATGTGCTCCATCATACTGGTATTAAAGTAGAGAAGAGATGGTCCAGCCGTACACATGAAATCCGGTGCAATGCATGATTTGGGATTGATGTAGATAGTCATGGAGTACTACCTTCTTATGGGAAATGAGTGCACCTATGAAGAGCTAGCTTGTCTAACTTTGTTGGTCTAGGAAAGCATTCCTAGGGACATACGGGCTCTTGATTCACGCTGGTTGTAAAACCAGAGGACCGGGATTTCGCTTTGCCTTGACTGAGTTGAAACTTCAAGCTCTCCAAGAATCATGATTCATGTGTTGTGACATATCAAATCTGAAACACAGCTGAACAAAGTCTTTGTTTGGATCAAGAAATATATTAAATGAACTGTTTACTCCTGCGCCCCTGACTATAGCAGTAACTGCAGGACATGATTCAATAATGATAAGCAGTGCGAAGACGGATGTCCTGGTACAGCCTACGAGGGTGTACAGAAGAGTTGAGTGGGAAATATTATAATCAGAGTTGCTCCCAGATGAGGTAGATACATAAGCTACTATGCAGAGTGCTCAGTGCAGGGAATATATGGAGGATCATACAATGGAAAATAGAATGAGGCAGGTACAAGTGGTGGGCTAATTCCAGTATCATATATAAGTTATTGACACTGAACAACAGCTGCTTCAGTGGCTGCAAGGGTCAATTAGTCAGACTCAAAAGTAGGCTGCTTGTCGCAGCAATGCAGAGACAAGGCAGATACCTACAAGGCAGCTGACTGGCTTGTTACATGCAACATGATGCAAGCATGTAGTTATAATTACTCTCTATGAAAACTAGCAGGGCTGGAGCCCGGTAGGGGTGAGGATGACGGTGGAGACTGGGTGGATAGTCAAAGGCAGAAGTGTCAATGGGGTAACTAGTGTATACATGTCAAACGGAGGCACAGGTGAATGGCAGCATGATCATGATGGGTGAATACGATGTTGCAGACAGTGGAATAGTGGATGATGGGGCATGGGGGGGGGGGGGGCAAATATTGCAAGGGAGAGAGTACGGGGAGCAGAGCACGATGTGCGGACCGTGCGAAGGGGGGAAGGCCTAAATTGGGAATGCAACAAAGGGAGAGGGATCAAGTGGGTACAAGTGCGTATCGCCAAGTCAATGGGGGGCAGGGCGTCCTTGAGCAGGATGAACCATTCAATAAGGACATAATTTCAAGGCAGCCACGCTAGATTCGGCCTGCCACGGTGAGCCCCACCATCTGGGCTCTGGCTTGAGTTCCGCCCTCCGGGGACCCCCCAACGGAGCCCAGTGTCCCTGACACCCTCCCCCAGGCCCCAGCTTATATGAAGCACAGCCGCTGCCCTCTCCTTCTCACCTCACCGGCTCCCGCTCCCCCTCCCCCTCCCCCACACTGGAGTGTCGCAGGCTCCCACAGGGCCTCCCCCCCGAGGGGCCGAGGGGCCGAGGGGCAGAGGAGAGGGACTCTCTCAGGGCCAGCCAGGCTTGGCTTGGCTTGGCCCTCCTGCTCTCCCCTCTCCACACTCCCCTCTCCCCCCTCCCCGCTCCCCACTCCTGCTTAACCTTCGCTTTCGTCGACTCTCTACTGCCTAGTCACGTGCAGGCCTGCCTGCGGTGCACCACGGATGGAGTCTGGACCGATCCAGGATGTATGGATGGATGGTGCGGGTGCGGGTGCGGGTGCGGACCAACTTAGGTAGGAGATGCCATGAGGTTTGTAGACGCCCTGCAATTCAAGCAGACTGTTCGAGAGCCAGCCTGGTACGCCGTGGGTCGGTGTGGCAGGGCAGTCTGGTTGGATTGTAGGCCTCCGCAAGCCTCCCTGGTGCCGAGGAAGTTCGGCGTGCATGCAACGGGCAAGTGCTACAAACCAATTTTTCACAATCCACTCTTCATCGTCATCATTTTCTTCCAGATGAGACATACCCTGATGCTTCTAGATTGTGTTATTATATCGTGTATTCATTCCTCTTTTCACATAGCTCGGAGGGCCCAAGTGACCCCCGTATGTTCGTTGTGCTTTCCTGCATGCCGCGCTGTATCAGTGCTTACACCATTCAATTTCTCACCACTCCTTATTTCGTTTGCAGTACTAGCAATATGTATCGCATAGAGCCCCGTACAATCTGCTCCAGAGCAATGGTCACACAAGGGGCAGTATAGTTGCTGAAAATTTCCAATTCTGACGGATTTTTCAGAGATGTTTCACCAACTAATTCGATTTCGTACGCCCACTGAGCCGGGCGAACGGTACGAGGTTCCCTGTGGCATAAAAGTTCAGGTTACTGGCGATTGTGCATCGAACTTTAATTAAGGACCTAAGGTTCAGAATATAATTGCTAATTGATGTGATCTTGCTTGCTGATGGTCTATGCTGAGCTTCTTTTTGCATCGTCCCGTCCTTTTTGTAATTGATATAATTTCTCAAATTATTTACGGACAGTCGGACTACTCGATTAGTCTCGAACTGGCTAAACGCCACCATACTCGTGACTGGAAGGGTTTCACTTCGGAACAGGATGCCCAAAGTGAATTGCCAAGCTCAATCCGTGTGATGTACGGTCCATTGTGTTGCAGAGGTAAGTGGACATCACAGATCAGGTCGTTGATCAATCCAACTGACCAAACAGCGTGTATGGCACAATTGCATGTGTGTTATCAGTATGTAGTACTGCGGATTGGTTGATACAGGAAACAGGGAAGCGCAATGAGAGACACAGTGCAGCTAGAAAACCAGATGAGCAAGGTGGCTGTGAAGTTTCTTCCGCAATATTCCCGGCAGTTGATAAGGTCGAATCCCGGAAGAATATACTAGAGCCAGGATATTCTCCGACGCACTCGGTCTGACAATTCTCTGCGCCATGCAAGGGCGCACCCCAGGTACACATGTACAATATCCTTGTGGTGCTAGTGCCCTCTGAACCTGTCTCCCATATTCCATCTCCTTTGTTATTGTTATGTATCCCTGACCAACAGTAAGGGCACTGGTTTCACATTGTCAATGAGTTTTGTTTCTCACCTACTCAGCTGCATTGCGCTCAACTTATTATTATAACAACAATAATGTAATCAATGTTTGAAATCATGAGCACGCTAAATTCTTGTTACTTGTGTTTGCGACTTTGCAAAAACCCTATCGACAGCACTTTGCTTGTTATCACGATTGGTTTAATCGTTTTTTGAGGATTGTCGTTATATCTGTCGAGATCTTCGTCATCCATGAGTAGTACTGTATGAGTGTGCCACAGGAAGCTTTTGTTGATGTTGAATCATTGATATACGGTCTGAAAAACTCTACTCTAAGTTATATTTTCCACAACTAATTATGTGCTCCATTGTCGCCATGAGCCTATCTGTATGTAGGAGTTAGCCTCGGTGGTTCCATGTATCTGTTTGGAAGGTAGATCATTGCGTACTTCAAAAAATAGCTTTCTGAGTGCTAGATAGATACACATAGTCACATGCAAGTTGGAGCTAGACACAATCTTGAACACGTTGTTGAATCACACTCGGCGTTGTCTGGATTTTACTTTTGTGAACCAGCAATTCCTAGGCCTGAGTGAGCACAATCTGATTCGTTGTAGCTCATAGGGAGTGTGGTTTTCTCTATGTATTAGAGCAGAGCTATTATCAGACAAAGTTTTTGCTGCTATTCAATTCATATCTTTTCGATCACTGCTGTTTCTCGTCGGACCATTTTGATGATACTATTTGTGTCTAATGTTTGTATCAACTGACAAGCATTTGTTGGAGTAAATGGTAAGAGTGTTGTGAATAGATAAACTTTGTCACCTCGACCTTGCAAGAACTACAAGTCAAATGCAGAATTTTGAAGGAAATCAATCGTGTAAACAATGTAGCATTATTGACATATAGCATATATCCTCATCGCTGTGCGATTCCACGAGTGTTGTCGTGTGAAGGGCGGTCTAGAAAGATATGCATGGGGGAAGAGGAGACCAGTTCTACTTTTGCCCCCAGATTCTGCTAGATCTTTTCCCTGTATGATACAGTCTGTTCATCATCAAAGGACAGAAACCCACTGCCGTGAATGCTGTAGAATTTGGAACATTTGGCTGTGCTCAAGGAAATAATCTAATGTCTACCAGAGTGATGACAAAATTCCCCGGTTATTATACTCATTTATACGTTAAGCAGGAAGTTAGCCAGCAGATTCTTGAATGCATGTTCATGCATTAAAATGATCTCCAATGTTGGCTGTAATATGACACTGTTCACAATGGCCGTCTGCAGGTAGATAACAGATGATATACCAATTGCTGGTGAAAGAAGTAGTTTAGTAACCAGCCAGACTGTTGCATTAAAACGTCACCGTTTCTTGACACCAATCTCGGTTAAATTACATCGTATAGCCTTTGAGAGAAGAGGTTTGTGATTTGTCAGATAGATTCAAAATTCAAAGAATCTAAATGTTGCATCAGTACTAGCTAGAAACGTTGTCGTCACTGGTAATCTCCTGTATCGAACCTGTGGCCACCGAGGCCATGAATTGACATAACGTCATCTGTGGGGGACAACTTCTGACGCTTCAGTTGAATTAATAATTTACCTACTTATGAATAGTATAGTACACTACGCAGTAGTAATAAGTGAATCATCCAATCAACTAGCAGCAGCTCAAGAGTCAAGAGGCGTGTAGCGTCTCACAACCATGCATTAGCTCCTCGGGTGGCTTCTTCACCGAGGCCATCTGGCAGATGTTGACAGGTTCTCCAGGTTTGAAACGATCAAATGCGATTTCAACCCTTTGAAATCTAATGTTCTAAGTTCTTAAACAGCATGCATGGATGCTTGCTCAACAGCCGCCACCAACGATATAACTTCCCAGTGACGTTATCAGCAATATAACCATATTCGGCCAACTGCCCGCATTTTCGAATACAGCTTCATGACGACGTTGTGATCACTCCCTGATCCTCTGCAGCCGCTGAGGGTCCTAATAATATCATTGGGTTGCATCTTTCTTTCTCAACTTCAACTCTGACTGATTACTTGAGCGAGGAGTAGACGTAGTGGAAGTCCCAGATTCTAATTGTCATGCATTCAAATTTCACTTCAACTTATTCTTTGCGCCTATCATGGTCATGAGCCGCCTGAGAAAAGTGAAAATAGATATGTCTTATACTTCTGAGCCTTCGTTACCTAATTCGCAACTTTTGAAACTAAAGAGTTCGGCAATCTTACCGTCTTTAAATTCCCGTTGGAATGCACCTACCTGGAATAACCATCTGTGACGCTCCATACATCGAACAACATCAAGTTGCAAATACATCTAATCATTTCGCAAAGTGCAACTGCGCGTAGAGACCAATGCAGGGTAAGGTACACAAACGTGCTTGACTGTTCAGTCATGAGACAATTGAATATTTGACGATCTTGCAGAATCCCATGCAAGTGAGCACTATACATGGAACAACATCAAGTTGATTATGAATCTAGTAAATTCAATTACTATTCGGCTGCAACCACGCCAGTTCCTCGGAGGATGAGCACAGGAAACATTTATAACTATTTATAATAATATCTGGGCTCTGGCATGGTAGCTGGTACAATTAATTTTCTCCCACTCGTAAGAGAGACATGTGAAGACGAAGAGACGGTATTATTAAGTTGGCTGCAAATAATATTATTCGAATACTAAGATTCTTAATATTCTATCTCACAAAAGACTTATGATTCAGACGGGTTTTATCGCTTTTAGCTCTTTGGACAGGTGCTAATTCGTCGACTAATGTTTAATATTCACCAATTCCAGATTATGATATCCAGCTGGAGTCACCGATACAGCCACCTAGAGACGCTGCAATGACATTTAGTGCTGCAAGCAATGGACATGCGGAGACATCAGCAGCAATTAACACCAATCTGGACGAATGAAGAGAACATGAATAGCAGAATTACAAGGTTCCGTAAGACTTATATCCCTGCAGCTGCGTAATACATTACGTGAAATACTCCATACTCCCGTCCATACTGGAATTGACCAACAGATAGACGTGAAAGTGAGAGCTGGGCAGTTACAATGGAGCAAATGGAGCCGAGTTTGGAGCTCATCTTCAACACGAAGAAGAAGGCGGAGAGGCACAACGCCACAAAGCCGTTGGTGGAGGTGCGCAACTACGTGAACCCAATGAATGACTATCGGGTGGCCTGGCGAGGCTCCGACGACCAGATTGCTAAGTCGCAGCAAGTGCCCCTCACTCCGCTCTCGGCGCCGCGGGTGGCTCTGTGGGTGCCACTGGAGTTCCTGGAGCACTCATTCCCCAACTCCTCCACTTTCATCAAGGCCGCCCTCAAACTGACGAACGAGGTGGTGCAAGCAACATGGACGCGGAACGGGCCGCGTGTAGATGACCCCACCATGTATACGGGAGTGCTGGGAACCGCAATGCTGTGCTTCAAATCATTCCTTGTCACCAACAGCGCCCCCGACCTCGTGCTTGCCTCCGAGATTGTGGACACCTGCTGTGCAGCAGCTCCAACCCACCCCGAGTGAGCCAATCTTGATTCATATTTTCCTGCCTGCTCATCTCTTCTACCTAGTTTTTTATCATCCAGTCCCCCTAACTCAGCCTTACAGTTCGTACATGTCACTCGTAATTCAGTTGCACAAACGCAAGGGAATCCAACGCAAGTACTGAAACAGTAGTTACTATTGTGTTCCTGCTACTGCGACATGTGTGCAAAGGGGCTCTAGTGAATGGTATACAGTAGCATACATGTGAATGCCTAGCAGTCAATGTGTTATGACATTACCTGTTGCACACAGCAGCAGTCCGTAGGAGTAGTAGAAGAAGAGGTGGCCGGTGCTGACACGCAATCTCAGGTGATGGTGATGGGGCAATGCTGCATGGGGCAATTATTATGATTGATGACGATGAGAATGAACCAGTAACGTCACGTTCTTGCGCGGCCATGCGGGCATCTACGCCATGGGCGCCGTGACGGCCAAGTTCCGCAACGACCCCATCCGCCGCGATTTCTTCCTCCAGCACTTCAACCGGGTCAGGACGTAGTTTCTACTTTCAATCTCTCCACGAGTGAGTGAGTGAATTCACTTTCTCCAAGGGAAATGTAAACTGGTTGTTCATGTGCATGGTGAGTGGATTCATGGATTGACGAAAATGCTGGAGTAATTGCAATATGCAGATAGCGGAGAGGAGAGTACTCTCAATGGGGCCGGCGGACGAGGGAGCGGGGCTGCCGTGCGAGCTGCTCAACGGCCGCGTGGGGTTCTTGTACGCGGCGCTCTTCATCAACCGCTTCGTGGGCGACGAGACCGTGCCCTGGAGCATCACCGGGCCCATTGTGGACGCCGTGCTGGCGTCGGGGCGGGCGCATGCCACGGACAAGAGCCCTCTCATGTTCCCCTGGAGGTCGCGCCGGTTCTGGGGGGCGTCGCACGGGCTGGCGGGCGTCATCCAGATCCTGCTGCACTTCCCGCTGAAGGAGCCCGACCACCGCGACATCAAGGGCACGCTGCGCTACATGATGGCCAACCGCTACTACCGCGGCAACTACCGCGTGAGCGTGGAGGACAGTCGCGGCGACCGCCTGGTGCATTGGTGCCACGGCGCGCCCGGCATCACCATGGCCCTGGCCACCGCCATTCGGACGTACCCACACGACACCGACATCCGCGAGGCCGCGGAGGCAGCGGCGGATGTGGTGTGGGAGCGTGGGCTGCTGCGCAGGGTGGGGCTGTGCCATGGCATCAGTGGCAACGCATACACGTTCCTGGCGCTGTACCGCAGCCTGCAGCAGAAGCGCGATCTGTTCCGCGCGCGGCAGTTCGCGGGGTTCGTGTTGAAGCGCGCGAAGCATCTGCTGGCGACGGGCGAGATGCACGGCGGCGACCACCGGCACTCCCTGTTCGAAGGGCTCGGCGGCGCTGCCTGCGCCTTCTTCGACGTGGCCCGCCCCGCCCTCTCCTTCTTCCCCGGCTTCGAAATCATGGCCCCCGCATGAACCCCCGCATGAACCCCCGCATCAACCTTAATTCCCAGTGGAGAACATCCCTCAATTCTCAAACAACCACCATGTTCTCAAAAATTATCCAAATTGCCATGAAAGTGTATTGGAAAGATAATGGAGTCCTTTATACCATCATCTGAAAAATTTCCAAAAAAAATGAAAATTATGTGCTATTGTACCATTTTCCTTATGTAGTATCTACTATTCACCCTTAGCTCTTACTAGGAGCTTCCTAGGTTGAGGTATGCTACAAAGGAGAACTTTAACCATCTTCATAGAAAGCTCTTCCAATTCCCTTTGTATAGATGTAACTTCTTTTTAGGAAAACAAGACGTGTGGGACCTCAAGGTTCCCTACAAATACAAAACTCGGAGAAAGTCAAAACTACAGTATAGGGTTGAAGGCCGGAGTATGAGCATATATAAATAAAAAAAGAAATGCAACACTTTACTTATATATACAACACTTTAGCTTCTTTGGATGTAGTTATGGAATTCACGATATCAAAGATGAAATTGATGTTAAACTTTGTGTTATATGAACTCCAATTTGTAATTACCTTGTATATTATTCTTGTAAAGATGCTCCAACTTCCATCTTTAAATCAAAATCAAAAACTTGCACTATAAGAAAACCCTCTTTTTGTCATGTCTAGAGAGATGTCTTCTAAAATGCAAAGACATTTACGATAATGTCTTGCAAGCGTGAAGACATCTTAATCAAGGCGAATATCTAAGAAGACATCTCGGACGACACGAAGACATTCCTCTGTCTAAGATATCTAGAGATAATTTTGGGAGGATAAAGTGTGAGCGACGTGGGAGCCACGTTAAGGACACATGAGCGCCAAGTGAAGGGGCAGTGCCACATTGCAATGAATTTCATTATGATGTGGACTTTTCCGTGGTTCCACAACAATGACGTGGCGGCGCCAAAATCCAATGTTGCACCCGGAAAAATCCGACGTGGCAAAACGTAGGAGGGAGGAAAATCCAACATAGACCCGGGAAATGACGTGGCATGCCACGTCAGCATCCATGTAGAGGCAGACATCTTTGATGTCTTCAAGGATGTCTCAAATAATATTTTTGGAACTAAAGCAGCGTCTACCGAGACATCGCTTGAGACATGGTACTGCTACTGTGATGTAGTGGAGGATGTTTTAGAGGATGTCTTAGCGGATGTTTGAAAAGATGTTTGAGAGAATGTTCAAGATGATGTTTGCTATGTCATATGAGAAGATGTTTGCGAGGATGTTGGAGATGATGTTTGATATGTTGTTTGAAAAGATGTTTGAAAGGACGTCATTGCACAAACGTCTTAGAAAAGATTTGTGACAACTAAACATCCACTGTAATATTGCAAGTGACCATGAGAATGTCTTCCCTTCCTGTTCCAGACGTCTTTCAATACATCTCACATAACTTTGAAAGACATATATAGACGTCGGAATACGCAATGTTGAAAATGTCCACAATACTTATGGTTGCTTGTTTAGAGAAAGTATTTGCATTACATACAAGGTTACATCACAAATTAGTTGTCAAAACTATATTGTTTGTGATCTAAAAAAAAACATCGCATCAAGAAAATTCTTCTATCTACATCGGCGATGTACTAGGCACCTACTACTTTAAATTGCTCCTCTGTCACCACTGGATGTTGCTACTCCCATATAGTCTAGAGACTAGCGCATGTCCAATATTGCACATCTTCAACAAGGCTCAAGCCAACAAAGCACTCGGTTAAATAAATGATTAAGATAAGAAGAAAATTGTTATAAATTCCGTTAGTAGGACTACCTCTATATACATCATTTACTTCCAAACATCCATAAATTATTAGTCCTAATTATGCCACTATATAAACATTCAACATGCTCCACAAAGTAGAAGACAAGCTGCTGTATGTGATAGGATGTCTCCTAGGATGTTCTAGCAGACATCTCAGACGTTCATGGGAACATTGACGTGTTTGATCGGCCGTCTTCCAGATTTCTCGTGTTGTTCATACATCGTGCAGTGGCTCACCTATGCCTCATTCGAGCCAGCACTAGATTGTGCAATCACTCATCTACTTGCATGCCTCTTTCTTCATTTCTTCTTTGCTGCCTCTACACTCTAAATCCAGAAAATAGAAAAAACAGGTAAACAAATAGCAGAATACACAAATTTGCAACACAAACCTCAGAGCACCAAACATCACCCACTAGACATGAACGAAAGTCTCAAGCCTCTCTGGTTACCGTTCCCTCTCACCACACTTACCATCCCCAACCATGAAATGCCAAACATACGATCACACATTCAACTCAAGATACACATATCCTATAAGGATTGCACAGCAAACATCGCTCCTCGCGTATAGAAACTCCTGCTCATTCTATTCTCTCCACGCAATCCGGTGCTCAATACATAGCAAACTATTATTTCGTCTTTTACTAAAGAATATTGTGTGCTGGGTACACTCACCAGGATTAACTGCAATCCTTTGAGATTTACCGTGAAGAATCACCTCAATGCGGCTTAGAATTGTCCTCTAAGCAGTCTAAAACTGTGGTGGTGAAAAGACAAAATAGAACTGTCATGACGACAAATGACCATCCTATGCATGCTAAATCAGCTCCAACTTACATCGTCACCGGAATTTGTATCCAGTTGTTTGGCTTTTCTCAAATATTTGGGGTTATTGTACAATCAATTCCACAATATTTCATAAGGTTCAAATTCAATAATCAAAACCCATTTGGGATATTTCATCAAGTTTTAGTGTGGGTGTCTATTTTACCTTGAAAACCAAGAGTAGAAGCTTAACCTTCCAATATGCCTTGTGCACTTGATAGTGAATTTCTACTTAGTAAAAAGCTTCCAGAGTAACCTTAGAAATTGCAACATTTGAACTTCCAATAAGTAATGTACATTTTGGAATTGTGCTTGATAAAATTCATTTCTAATAAAACCATTTGATCAATGAAGTGAATGTACTATATTCAATGTAGAGGACATTTCAGAATTTGGATGGGTGCCTATGATGCCAATTTTGCATCTAATTTTTTTGAAGTTTTTTTCAATGATTATGCATCTGCCCAAGAGTTTAGAAGGGATGCAAAGAATATCAATCAATTTCAATCTTTTTCTTCATTTGAATATTATTTGTAAGTAATTAATCCAGTTGATTAAAAATTAAATAGTTAGATGGTATGAATCACACACTAATCAATAATTGTAATGAAATGACTATTATTTGTTAAAATTAAAATGCTCATTGATGAGTAATGATATCTTGTTCACCTAATAATTTTAACTTATGTCCGCTCCACCATTAAAAAAAAACATTGAACTAGAGGATGAAAATTCTCAATTGAATTGATTCTATTCAATAGGGTTGATTAAACTCAATTGCTTCTACAACCTATATATTTCAATTGAACACTTCCAATTGAAGGTTAAAAATCTCAACTATCTCAATCTTCATTCACCTAAACTTGGCTTACTATGCCTCTCCTCTCATTTTCTAAGCTAGAATGGAATTTTGGCTTCAAATAAGGATTTTGAAAATGAAATTCAAGTCATTCATGTGACTTTTATTTCCTTAATTTCATTTAACTTGGTGCAAAAATAGTGTTTTCAAAAACTGACGTTTTTATTCTAAAACGGTTGAAAAATTGCACGATGTAATTTGTCCTATCACATTCTTTGCGTAAAAGGCTTCCAACAAAGCTCTTTTTTAGATTTCAATGTGGCAATGGACATCATTTCACATAGCAAGTTGTTGATATAATAGTTGATTAGTGTAAGCATGTCATAGTTTTGAAACCATTCAATACAACAATTTATTCCGGAATTTCCTGCACTAGACTCCATGAACTAACAATATGCTGCAAAAAAACTTCTTTCAAAAAAGTTCTTTTATGCATTTCAAGGTCCAACGGTTTTGATAGAAGAGTAGGATGAGCAGAACAAAAGTATAAAAAATTAACAGCAAAACTATCATGGAATTTCATTGTAGCACCAAAAAATGACGTCGCCTTAGGTTGTGTGATTGTAGTGGTCACCAAGTCTGGATTATCAAAAGATTGCTAATCAAGAAGGATTGGCAATCTTATACAGAAGCAAGAGAAACGACTGCACAATATAATTAATTCCCAAGATTACGGTATCAGATGCAACGCAATTGCTCCAGGCCCAATAGCAGAAACCCCAAGCACCTACAAATCCGTTCTAGAGGATAGTCGAGTTACATCAAGACAGACCCTTTTGGAAAAGTGTGGAGAAATGTGGGACATAGCATGACTGCGATCTTTCTTGCAGCTGAAAGAGGTACATAATCCTTGATTTTGAGTTCTTCATACCTTTTCCCGTTCAAGTCTTATTGTTGTTGTAAATTACTAAAGGCTAAAATTCACCAATGAACACTACAGAAAATTGGGTGTGAGATGGGGACACTACAAATAATTCAGCTTCTAGAAGCCAATATTTGAGCTAGCATTATGAGATTAAAGATTATGAGGAACCTAAGTCTCCAATTACACCATGTTCCTTTACCTTGATAGGAACCTTGAGATTAAAGATTATGAGGAACCTAAGTCTCCAATTACACCATGTTCCTTTACCTTGATAGGAACCTACCAACTTGCATACTGTCTAAAAATTTTGTATCCAAAGCATTTACGCATTTCTATGCCCAACACAAACATCACACTTTACCAAATATCTTGTGCCACGAACAAGAACCTCCCAAACTTGTTAAAATCCTTCATCCCCTAAAAAGCTAAATCTGAATTCAACACAATTTCATGTATAAAAAATTACTCATTTCAGCAACATCTCCCAATATGAACGATCGTACCTTAGCAGCATCAAGGGCATGAACATCCATGCAAGCTATGGCTACTTGCTCGTATACAGTCCATATTGCACACTACCCAAACCCAAACCCATCATTCAACAAAGTCCAGACTCCTGAAAGCAGCCCCATGGCATAACTCACCAAGAGCATCCCCAGTAAGGCTTGAACCGTAAACCTGTAAACAGAAAGATGTAGAAAGACGTGAATTGCGGTTCAGGCCAAGCTTGTATTTGAGCTTGTAAGCTTGTAATTTACAGGTCGAAACCTGATTTTGGAAGGTTTTTTGGGGCAAACCTGTAAATCTGTAAACGGTTTTGGAATGTTTTGCTTCGGAAAGGCACTCAGGTTTGGGAGAACGACGTTCTCATAATTACAAGCTTACAGGTTTACAGCTTATTGGGGATGCTCTAAGAAACCCTAAACCATTTCCTCATCTCATCTCAGATTCCATCTCTTTCCTATTCATAACCCATCACTAAATGAAGAACAAACCTTCTTCATGAGAAGAATCCAAATAATAAACAAAACCAATGAAGCAATGAACCATGACACTAAACCCCATACGACACAAAACACTACCAAAAACCCAAAACTAACCAACACCCAAAAACAATGAAAAGCAAAATCAGGATATCACAGAAGCACCTGATTAAAAAAACAGAAGAAGACAGAAGCACCTGATTAAAAAAACAGAAGAAGTAGACATATCAACCAGCAATTACAGACTGCTTCGGGATTCGAACTCCCAACCTCCGCTGTCGGAGACAAACGCTCTAACCAGCCCCCTAATTCTTGGTTAATTGTTGAACCAACAATATACACATTGAAAACGTGTAATTTTGATTGAGATCTTAGGGAACGCCGACGTTCCCAATGTTGGGAGCGTAGGCGCTTCCTTAAGGTCCCATAAAAATATGAATTATATTTACCAAGAAGCTTAAATTTAGACTTTCATAATCTAACTAGAGTGTCACCATAAACAAGTGTAACTTCAAATGATCATATCTCTGACCTCAAATGACCAAATTTCATGAAACTAACACCAAATTCTCTAAAATGTAGTAAATTTCATCAAAACTATCTTTTATGTGCTAATCCAAGTCACATGTGTAAGGAAATTTCATTAGCAATCGTTTCACTTAAAAATGTGTATGTTACTTTTTCACAAGAGACCATGTCAGCGCTTATTACCCCAAATCCATTCAATATTTGTCAATGTGAGTCATATCTATGCAAAGGGCATCAAAAGAGGTCTTTCAAGAGATAATAAGATTCTTTTTCTCAACATATCTCACCATATAAAGGCCTTCATAACAACAAAAGCTAGATACTAAAAAGTATGTTAAAATATGCTAAAGTTATTAGATATTTTCTACTCTTCTTGGAATTTTTTCATATATTGGTAAAGAACACTCTACTATCTTCCTTATGTAATTTGTACTTTGCAATTTAGATTAATTTTGAAGGCATGGTGGCCAATTGAAAATTGGAAGTATGTTATCTCTTACTGCTATGAACGTAAACTTATTGGTGGATACTATACATTGTGAAACCAATTGCGGAAAGAACTTAGGTCCATATTATTGCCATTACTCATTTTATTATTTGTAAGCTAAATTTGTTATAGAATTTAAATCTATACGGCCAAAACAAATGTTTATTTCCTTTTGTTTAAGTAGGAAAAATAATAAAATCTTTATCTTTTATGTATCTTTTCTCTCTTTTGCATCTTTATTCCTAAAGTTCTTTTAAAGTCAAACCGTTTCTAGAAGGTTCTAAGCAACATACTTAAAGCACTTAAAATGGTCAATTTACCTTGAAATTTTTATACTAGATGAACTTTGGAAGGAATATTTTGCAAGGAATATTTTGAAGTAAGAATTTGAAGTTTGTAATATTGTTTTTTACGGAGATAATGTATATTTGTGTTTTGGAGCCTAACTAGGGCGACTCAGGCAAGGGTTTGGACAAATGAGGGATTCATATCATATTGGGCAGTCAAAGGGATTTGCAACAAAAATTTGTTTGGGGCAATGGCATAAGAAAAGTTTTGGGTCACAAGGAAGCCCTACAAGGGCCATGCTCATATACAGCGATATGTACACTTTGATACAAAAGGAGAGGTTAGTGGAACCTAAATTTTGAACCGAAAACATAACTTCTGGCCTTGCTAATTGGGCATGGACATTAGATAATTTTTCAGCATATGCCAGTCGTTTACCGAATCCCATTCAGTGACCCTTGCCAATTTTTAAACTACACGGCACTCCATTTTGAATGCACACCAAGCATTGCTGTAAGGAATGTTCTGATTGCTAGGAATCTCTTGTGACCTTCTAATCGTACTATGGAAAGATAGAATGTGTTTTCCCCATTTGTTGGAATGGTACTTTGACCTAGGTTCTCAGCATGTTGATAAAAACTAGGTGAAGCCTTCTCAAATTCGAATAAATTCACTCATAATAATCATAAATGATATGATCATTAGTGAGAAAAGGGCTGGTTTTGCAAATAACACTAACTTTGGAACATAATAATACAAGTTAATATGAACAATTTAAGTGATGTAAATACAACTTGCAATATGCAAGTAAGGGAAGCAAGAACGCTACAATAATATGAGCTGACTAAGAACCAACATAACCCAAACGATGCAAGATGACAGCAATCACTAGCATAACAATAGCTAAAACCAAGCCTGGCTTTCCAAGTAACCAATTCTTTGCCCGCCTTGCTCGGTCACTTGCCTTTTGCGCCCTTTCAGCCCAAACCATCTGCACAATCGAACCATGAACCATCACGATTACGTACAATGTAGACAATTCTAGCAGTCATCACACCGGTATTTAATTATGGTATTTACCCCGTCAAAACCCCAGACATCAAACGAAGTAACCCAGAAAATAAAAGAACTTACCAATCGATCAAGTGTTTCTGGACTCAAACTTGCCATTGCCTGCTGTGCTTGAACAGCTTGCTCATGAGTTAGTTTCATTCCAAGCTGCTCACTCATGCTTGTCATCATTTCAGGTGTCATAGTCTTCATCATTTCTGTCATCACCTGCAAGATACATGTTTGCTATCTTAATACGTGACGATGTCAGTTAAAAGTAGCCAGGAGACCTGCCAGCAATATATCATATAAACATGAAAAAAAGAAACATGATCCATCCAGAGGTGCTCTAGAGATGCCTAAGCGCCAAGGTTCACAAGGTAACGCATCCAAAGTAAATGGGATTTGACCGAACACCAGGTTATCAAAATAAACTCTACAGTGCAGTAGATACCAACCTGCTTCATGGCTGGATCCTTCATCTGCTTCCTCATTTGTTCCTGCATTTCAGGACTAAAATCTGCCATGCTTGGCATATTGGTGCCAGGCGTTTGAACTCCAGATCTCAAGCTTGTCTCCGGCGTGGCCAGGAGTCCAGATGTCGAGTAGTCTGAAGCAGATCGAGATGTGCTTGGTACTGCTGCTGTCGTATCTGTTGCACTGCTCAAAGGTGCGCCTCTATATGGTACTCCACCAGGCATAGGCATCTGGGAAGTACTGGCTAAGTTCATCATTCTTTCCATGTCTTCAGGAGAAAGTTGCTTCATCATGTTTGTGGCAACTTTCGCCATTTCAGGTGACATTTGGCCGCCGCTCATTGCAGCAATGGCCTCTGGACTAAGTGTTGACATGATGGATCTGACCACGGAGATAGAAAAATAAAATATATTCAATAGTCTATATACATCACTTTCCGAGGCTTGCCGAGCAAAGTTACCCAATATAGTAACAACGACTCAAACAACAAAGAGCGGATGCAATTGGACAAAAAGCTGCAGCTTCACTAGACATGAAGTCAACGGGAGTACAAGCAAACACTTGTCCTGTAGAAATAGATTTTGACGGGAATATTGATAACATTTTTAAGAAAGAGTAAATAATTTAATGAAACTCCAAGGTGAGTAATGGAAAAGAAAGAAAAGATAACTCACTTGATCATCTCTGGATTCTGCTTCAAAGCGTTGAAAGAATCACCAAAAGCAGCCGGGTTTGGCAACACTGGAACAGACCGACGGCTAGTCGTGGGTGCCTCACCATTTTTGATATTAGACTGCTCATCTTCTACCAGGTCGGAGGTAGTTTCTAATGATTTGCTTCTTTGTCCAGAAAGTAACCTGTCAGCTTCCTCATCAGAGACTTCCTCAATCACAGGACCTGCAGGAAAAACAATAATTTCTTTATGTCAAATCCCTCATTATTTTCTGAAGTAAAGCAACTACTTAAATTAGGTGCGGAGTGTCTTATCGTAAGCTAAATTTAAAGTGTCTTCTCGTATTGCACCCTCTAACAACAATGGAAACAGTGATCTAAGTTAGAGTTCTTTACCAGCAAATTCCAGTTCTTCCTCTCCACCTTGAGCATCGAGTTCTTCCTTAGCCACCCTGTCATTTACCAACCCATAGGTGCTGATATAAGTAATACCGTATATTACATACAATATGTAATCAGCAATATCTAACTTCAAATGTAACCGGCACTACAGATTGCCAATAGCTTGTGATTGCACACCTGTAGACATTGCCTATGGTCTCGTCATCAGGCAACAATTCTAAGGCCCTTTTCAAATCTGGAACAGCCAACTGCAAACACAAATATCAGAAATCCAGTAGTGAGCAATTTGCCACAAAAGTTTACACCCCCATCAACATATTACTCAAACTAGCACTAATAATCAATAGGAAAAAAATGAATCATTTATGCAGGTATTCAAGCATGGTTTATTACCTTGAGTTGCCCGAGCTCTTTATACGCCTGGCCTCTACGGTATAGAGCCTTCAGATTATTAGGATCATGACTTAGAACCTGACAATAAAAAAATAAACCTGTATCAGATAAACTTCTAAATCCAAGGTGTAAGTTGAGATATGCTTGGGCTCGTCAAGATTGATTCTGTGATGTTCAATGATATATGCTAAACCAAGAGTTATGTGCAGCAAGTTACAACTCTACAATAACAGAAAAACGCCGGCACAAGAAATCTACCATAATGAACAATGAATTGTTGTACTTAATAGAGAAGACTAAGAAGACAAACCTCAGATCCAAAAGAAATGACATCTGGATATTGCTTAGTCTTCAAGTAACACGACATCAAATTCAGAGAACATGATAATTCCAAGTCTCTTGCTTCCTTCGACAAGTGTCCAACAAGGTTGTTTTTGGCCTGTGGAACATAAGTCAGCAAAAGAAAATAGAAGTCAATGCCAAAATACATTATACCTTGAAATCCGCACATATTCCTACAATGAGGGCTCCACTTGTCTCCCTCTATGGGCAAAGAATGAAAATAAAAATGCATGTAGAAGCCAACAACCCTTTCTAGATCAGAAGACAACAAAACAATCTCGTAAGACTCACTCTCAAATACTTCTCAGCTGCTTCAGCATACTTTCCGATACCATGAAGTTGATTCCCCTGCATTTGCATATGCAAGAGTGAGACAACGAGGCACAAAAATCAACGCAGAAGAATCTCTCATATACTAGGAAGGAACCTTCCCTCTAGAATCAGTATCGTAATTGGGCTTACAATGAGGTACTGAATGTCAAAGGATTGAAATGACATCGTCTATGTCGTCGCTGACTACAGACAATACGAATCCGAGGCGAGAAAGAACAGATCATGTAATGAATCGCTTCCCACGCAAACAAGCATTTTCGTGTATACATGAAGTAAACGACCAACCGAGTGACCATCTAGACACCAGAGGTGTAAAGATCAATGGGAAAAGCAGGAACCCCTGTACAAAAGCAGTGTAGAAGACTTCAAAACATGGAATTGAAGTATTAGTGGTATTTGCGATATTGGCCCTAAATCACCTGATGCTTCAAACGTTGTGAACCCTCCAGCACATAAGCCCGTTGGGCCTCACTCTGTGATTGCATTGTTGCCAATTCTTCTGGAGTAGCACTTGCCACTCTTTCACTCAAGTTCGCCATTTGATCAGGAGGTATGTTTCTCATCTGCTCAGCGGCAAACTTCAAATCCTCTGGCCTGAAATTCTTCATGCCTTCAGATGCCATGCGAAGAAGACCTGGATTACTCATCATCTGCACACCAGTTCAACAAGATTGTAAGGTAACATACGCACTATCTTTGGACATCGTAGACAATTCCAGATAATGGTAGCACATAAGCGCCATCGATTCAATATCAGAGAAATTCAACTGACATCAAGTAAAGCTTGGAAAATTCAGCAAGGTTGAGAAAAATCTCAGCTCGTAATAAACCAGCTAAGGGTTCTCGCTACATTACGGACATGGAGATGCTAACTACAACAGGAGTTGTTGAAGGAGGATGAGACCTCAACAGCTGAGAATCACCTGTCTTGACAAGACCTAAAGGGAAGGGAATCTGAATATGATTTTCACTAGATGACAAGTCTTACTGTGCTGACTTTTGTTGGGGCTCAGTCCCTGCCTGGTATCGATACATCAATAAGCACACGGTCGCATGGTCATTGATGCAAGAACCGCCGCAAGAGGCGAAGCAAACAAGACGTTGCAATAGGATGAGAATGCCCCTCTAATGCTGCCTCAAACCCTTGTGTAAGTATCTCTCGATGGAGAGCACCTTCCAATGCAAGTCCAGCCAAGATGTCTAAACCCTGTCCAAATCCTCTCAGAGGATTCCAAAATAGGTTGCTGAATGCAGGTGGCGCAGATCGATAGGGGTCAGTAATGGTAAACTGTCTATGCTAGACTAGACAACAACGAAGTTGAGCGAGTTCTTCCTCTACCCTATAAATCCCCAAGCGAGTCCTGTAGCAAGTATCACACTTTTCAACAAAGATGGTCAACCCGGCAACAATCCAACCTATCAAAGTGTCAAGGAAGATCGAAAATACAACTCATCTAGAAGACCGTGATTCAAAAAGCTCATCAATCACGTGGAAGCAATGATTTGGCCTCCACAATGAGTACCAGAAATTAAACGAAGCGTATCCCCTCTGCATGGATCGAATGCCCCAGAAAGCTGATTGGGACGCACGAACAGGCAGAAATAGCATTTGGTTACATCTTTACAAACCCTAGATAAGAACAAGCGAGTTAAGCGATGCGGAGACAGGCATGTGAAGGATGACAATATATGATGAGAAGTGAGATGAGGAGGGGGGGGAGGAAAAGAACCTGTTGCTGCATGCGCTGCAGATCCTCGGGGCGCATACGGCCCATCTGCTCCTGAGCCAAGCGGAGGACCTCGGGGTCGAACATGGCGAAAGAGTCCCGGGATGGGGCGGGACGGGGAAAGAGTAAAATGAAGAGAGAGAGGAGGGGGGGCAGGGTTGGAGGGAGAGAGGAGGAGAGAGTCACGGAAGCGCATAGGCAAAACACAGAAGGCAAATGCAGAGAGAGGCAGAGGGAGAAAAGAGAAACCCTAAAGACGTAAGTTGTTAGAGTGGCTGAGTCTAGTATAACTTGCTTGCGAAGGTAGGCTGGAAGGAGAGCAAGCGAGGAAGGCAGTGGGCAGCACAAGGAGAGAGGGAGAGGGCCCAGGGGGGAAGAGGGAGAGGTGGCGACAACGGACCCTGACCCTGACCCTGACCCTGACCCTGGCAGAAGAGAGGAGAGGAGAGGAGAGGAGAGGAGAAGAGAAGAGAGTACGAAGGACAAAGGCCAGGCCAGGCAAGGCGAGGGCACCAAGGCACCTCACAGCGAAGGCACTGAGTGAAAGCCAACACTGCCAACGCCAGTAAGTTACCCCCTCCCCCCTTCCTAAGTTAGTACCACCCTCACAAGGAACCTTGTCCACTCTACAACTATGTAAACTTCAACTCAACTTCAAGCCAACTAGTACTAGTTTTGGACCCAAAGTAAATTCCTACTAAACTTGTCATACTAACATCTTATTGGCTTTTTTGAACCACTTACTACCTAGTAATCTTCAAGTAACGCACACTCACCGCCGCGCTTGGTTGGATTGAACAAACACTCTCAATGGTTAACAACTTAACAATACATTTTACTCACAAATGTATAAGATGTGTAGAATAAAACATACATATATATATATATATATATATATATATATATATATCATTTTACTGACTTAGCTTTTACATTTAAAGTAAAAGTGACAAATCTCCCCCTCTAGAGTAAAGAAAAACTTTAATGTAAAAGTGACAAACCTCATGGACCTCCAAAAGTTGAACATTGTCGTCAACATAAACATTTTTCAAATATATCAGTTACTGAATTCATTGATAGCTCAGAGAGATTGAGTAATGCAGCTTGTGAAAGGTTAAATTATGAACATCCTAGAGGACTAATTGATGATGAAGGGCATAAAAGACAACTTGGAAGTATTTTGTCACAAATTTTTAAATTTACAGACATTTGTACTTCACTTCAAGAAGTAGCAAGGACCTTAAAAAGCAAACAATGTCTACCAACGTCTTTAAAGCATCGTAAGCATAATTCAAGATACAAGAATGAAAAAACATAAAGAAGAAGCAACAAGATGTGGATCCTACCATTGCTAACACCCTTACAAGTTTATCTATAAGTAAATTTTAAATCTAATTGTAAATTAAAAAGCAAACAATGTCTACCAACGTCTTTAAAGCATCGTAAGCATAATTCAAGATACAAGAATGAAAAAACATAAAGAAGAAGCAACAAGATGTGGATCCTACCATTGCTAACACCCTTACAAGTTTATCTATAAGTAAATTTTAAATCTAATTGTAAAAAATTCATTTTGATATTAAAATTTTAAATAGAGTTTATAATTTTTTACTTTTTATTGTTTCAAAACATATATACTATATCAATAAGATATTGATGATTCAAAATTTATAAAGGCAAGAACAAAACATTCAAAATTGATCTAGACTAAAATAAAAACATTGTAGCAATTTTTTTATTATAGACAAATTTAATTGAAGTCAATTTTAAAAATAAACAATTGTATTTGGGGGGAAGCACAATAAAGTGGACCACAAAAGTGCTTAGCTCATTGCCAATTTCAGCCATTGTTGTAAACACTAAGAAAAGTGCCATATAAGTTTTTGATATGTTGAAAGCAAGATGGGATATAGAAAATAGACTCGGTCATCTTGAGTCCTGGAAATTTGCATAAGAAGGTAAGGTGTTTACGATGCCCTACGAGTACCTCAAAGTGCGACAAAGTGAATGTAGTCATTTGAAGAAGTGGCTAGAAAAGAGTGCAAACTTTGTCAGAAAACACTTTCAAGCGGATGGTGCCCTCCGTTTGTGAATTGTGGACGTGGAAATGAACACCACCCACTTCGTTCGGAAGTTTGGACGGACAAGAAGTATATCTGGGATGTTTTTTCGGAGGGTCACTTTGGCGGTACTTTTTGTGAGTTTTTCTTCACCGAACGTCGTTATTTAAATTGGAAAAAACATCCTCTAAAGACAATAGAGGGCCCCAAATGAAGAAATCAAGACTTCGGAAAAGTTCATTTTCATGATTTAGAACTAGTGGTCAAATTTAGTTTCAATTGAGGATGTTCTTTTTTTGAAGATGGGTGTAAGATACCTTATGACACCCTAGAAAGTGACTAAAATGCTCAAAAACTTCACCAAAATGCTCAAAATCAGCTTTGAGCTTTAAAAAACAGCACACTTCATATTCACTTCTTAGTGATCACATATTGCACTTTGTGGTCCACTTTATTGTGCTCTCCCCCATTTATATAATTTCAAGTAGAAGGATATTACAAGGCCCAAATCACAAGACCTAAACCCTAGTTATTCTAGACAGTCCAAACATACTCTAGCACATTCAAAACTCGACTCAGACGCAAACATCCACATTAATCCTCGCCATTACGAAATACCCCATCCGTCCAACTCAACGCTACTGATGACACATTCCGTAACGCATCTGCCGCATCATTAAGCTCCTAAACTCAATAACCTAAAACAAGAACAAGTTGGTACTTGTCATATGAGCTAAAGCACATTAACACTGAATTTAGAGATACCCCACATACCCCTAGGAAAAACACCAACCCAAATACCCAAACCCAACTTAAACAACCCTAATTAACCAAAAATTTAGAAACTCCGAAGTCATAATTGAAAAAACCAACAGCGCAATAACATAAACCAAATTGTGATCACCACCCGTGCAAATACAAGAGACAGAACCGCAGAGGAATGGCTGCATGCATGTGCAAAACCTCAACAACATCGCGTACCTTGACGCAAATCTTGTGGTCAGACTACATGCGTTTAAACTTCGAATGGTGCATACTGTGCCAAATGGTGATAGTGTGTCAAATGGTGCATAGTGTGTCAAATGGTGCATAGTGCGTGTGGAGTGTGGAATGGGGAGGTGTGTAGAGAGGGAATGGAAAGGTCGCAATTTAGATCTGGAACTAGGAAGTGTGAGCTTCAAACCATAGAAACTGTGGCACTTCTCCCTTCCCTCTTCTCTCACTCGAGTGTCTATTGTTTGTCTCCGTTGCTGGCTTTCCTGTTCAGTTCCTAGTCACAGTCCCCCTTACGACGCGAGTTGTCCCTACGCGCCGCATGGCACTTTGCGGTGGGTCCCGGCGCGCCTTCCCTCCCTAGCCTAGCCTCACTCCTGCGGTTGTCCCTTGCTGCTCCATTGTCGACCCTCCCCTACTACACTGTACAATAAGCTTCTGTTTTAGTAGGTAGTAAACTGGATATGGTTCCTTATGCATGCACTGTCTAGCCTCCTCTACATCCAAGACCAACATTCCTTGATTGTCCCTTTCCATCCTCTCACAGCCGGGCCTATCACTGCACCATTTTCATTCCCTACACTAGGCCAAATGCATATCGCATAAACACTAGGTTTAAGGTCATGGCCTTTGCCTTGCATTGAGAACTGTACATATACAATATATTTTGGATTTCATGACCAACGAAGAGACCAAATTGTTGGTGACACATTTGCTGAAATTGATCAGGAACTAGAAGTTCCGATTTCTAAAGGTGTCAGTACACAAGACTAGGGGCACAAAGTGGCCGCATGACTATTCTTGTGGAGACTAGATGGCAAGGAAGAAACGGAAGTAGATCATATCTAAGTGCTTCATGACATTGATCCTAGGCTCGGGCTATGCAATGCAAATATGACCATTAACTCCAAAAAGTAGCACGAGTAGAAGGACAAGCAAGGCATATCCAATGCAACCTTCAACGTTCTGCTTGACTTCCTAACAAAGCATTCTACAAATTCTATGATGAGAAGAAGGAAATGTTTAAGCGGGCTAGAGACTTGATAGAAAAGTTGCCAAATGTTAACCCGTTCTTTAAGAAATTCTTCGACATTTCAGGATAACTTTGTTGCCTCCACTGGCCGCATTCGAACCCGGAGTCTATAATACAGTTAAAATGGGATTGGGGCACAGTGGAGGTATGACCTAGCGCAACACCTTAGTCTTGCATTGTTGGACTTGCATGACACTCCATGTTACTCATCAAAGGATGACACAATGGAGAATTTTTTCTTAAGGAGTTTATAAAAAAGTTGATCACCGTAAAAGCTCCTTCGATCTTGGATCCTTTGATGATCAAGGATCTTGGATTCTATGATGATTCCAACATAGAAATGCTCAAGCAATTGCATATGCAAAAAAACATATGGAGGGGTACGATGTCATATTGTCGAGATACATCCCTGCTAAAAATGAGCGGCTCAATGATTAAACTACTCGCAACTCTAGCAAGGATGAGCTCTACTTTGTACTCTTGATTTGAATGGGCGGCAAGCATGACAAGAAGAAGGTGAAGATTGCTTATGCCACCGCCAATACAAACTATTATACCATTTATGGTTTGTACAAGGAGGCTCATCTACGTCTCAATGCTAAAGAATTGCAAATGGACTTCTATCTAGAGCTCCTGAAGATATTATGCCTTCCCAAGAAAAACTTTTGGGCATCTTCAGCGGAACCAAGTGCATGCTTGCATGTGGAAATTTTATTAGAAGTCCATTTAGCTCAATGTGATCTGGTCAATTACATCAATGTATTATGTAATTTTGAACTATAAACGTGTTGTGTAATTTTGAACTATAAACGTGTTGTGTAATTTTGAACTATAAACGTGTAGTGTAATTTTGAACTATAGCATGCATTATATCCCTCATTGCTTGCATATATTTTTCTTAGTTCTATATTACAATCTACCTCCATGATTAAGGCCATTTTGCTCAATCTTCAAGGAAATTTACAGTATGGTTTGAAAACTAATAATTTAGCTTATTGTTGACTTAGGTGATGATTTAGCTCATAGTTAACGTCTTCAAAAAACTAGGTTATTGAGTCCAATAATTGCCATTTTGTTCCGATTTAATGAATATGGTGTTTGATTAGTGAGAGTACAATTATTGAGTGTTTGCAATCTAATTAGCTCAATTTTATTTTTTGAAGTATAATGTTGATTAGCAAAAGTTTACAAGTTGTAGAAGAGAGATTAAGGCCAATGTGCAAGGAGGCGTAGAGTGTCTCATCCCACTTTGAGGGCACTTTGGAATTGGAAATAAAGTGTATGGAGCTTTTAAGCCACGTGGCAAAGGAATTATTAGATAGGGGTGTTAGTACGACCTAACGTCTTTTTGTCATGCTATATTGAGGTGCACAATCTAAAAGCTTTATGTGTTTATGGAATTCTAGCCTACAACTTGCATGATTATTTAAAAGTAATCATTTAAAGTTGCATTGTAGGAGAAACATGGTGCTTTGTATTGCTAAAGAATCCTTGTTGATGAAGAATCCATATTGGTTGCTTGGATTTTGAAGATGTAGATATTGGGCATCATATGACTATCATTTAACGCCGTTTCAAAGTTGTAGAGATTGCTCAATTTTGTGCCACTTCGTCCACAAATAGTATACAATTAAAAAATACAATAGAATATTAAAATTATAAAATTGTAAGATTTAAAGTTCTCTTTAATGTTATTAAAAATTGTTGATACTTGTTTCAACGTTAAAAACATCATTGCTTTTAAAGTATCATATGTATAAATAAAAATAAGATATGGAAATTTCTACCATAAAATTTTATAGTAGACTTGTTATAAATGATATAGATCAAACTTTTAATCATGCAATTTCAAATTGAAAAATCTTACTGTTCTAATATCAAATTTTGTATTAGAATCTTATTCTTGGCACTATGATGTTATAATTCTATTATTAATACTTTTCCAATAAAATGTATTTAAAATAAAAGTTTAACAATATTTTAAAAACATATGCCTGGTAAAACAAATAATGCCTGGTAAAACAAATAATGTTTTAAAAATATGCCTGGTAAAACAAATAATGTAAAATCATTAATGATGTCCAAAAATGACCTTGCAATATCAAAATATGGTTCATAATGTCCAAAGCAAAAAGAGCCTAAGTGTAGACTTGTTAAATTGAAATGCTTGCGAAATCTTGTAAACACCTTCAATTGAGGTTAAATTGATATGATACATTTTTGACTCTCTGCCAACTATGTGATTTTAAATCGTGTGATATCCAAACGTAAACGTGAGATTGGAAGTAGAGCAACATTGACCTCCTAGTTATACAAAGTAAGTTTTGAATGAGGATGGCCCATGGTTGATTTGGGTTGGAAAAAGGACCACTGGACTGGAGACTGAGAGTGGGCCCTCCCCTGGAGTCACTACACTGGTGACTGGACTCTAGTCTCTGACACTGCATTAAGTTAGGGTTTAGGGTTCGGGACGGAAGGGCGAGTGTGTCGTTATTGTTGTTGTTGTTGTTCCTCCTCCTCCCATCACCGTTCTCGTCATTGTCTCCGCCATTGCTCGATCTCCCCCCTGCCCCTGCCCCTGCCCCTCTCTCCCCTCTCTCTCCGGCTTCTCAGCTATGGCGGTTCGTGGCGTCTGGCAGCTGCAGAAGCTCATCGTTTGCTTCTGCGACCACTCCGGCAGCAGCGCTGGCGCCCGCGAATTTGTGAATCGTCTCTTCCCCCAATTCCAAAAGGCCAACCCCCAGTTCGAGGTCTCCACCCACCTCGTTCGCGGCCATCACCCCCATCTGCGCGGCCTCTACTGTACGCACGGACACCCACACGCGCACTCCCCTTCCTTCCTCTTCCCTTCTCATTTCTGACTCTGCTTCTTCTTTCTCGAACGAACCAGACCTCACTCTCTTTGTTTACATGTTTACCTTTTTGTGCTGGATGTATGGGTGGCAGTGAACAAGAATGAGAGGGTGGTGGATTTGAAGAACCAGAATGCTGAAGAGATCATGACACAGGTCATGAGATTGCGCAACTCCACGGGCAGGAAAGTGGTCAAGCTCAAAACGCGACATGTCACGTTTAACCCTAGCGTTCAAGGCTCCTGGACTTCAGACTTGAAACTCTGATTCCTTCCTTCCTTCCTTCCTTCCACCTTCTCTTCTCTAATGTAGTGCGCAGAGGGGGTTCGAGCTCCCTTCTCGGATTTGGTCATTCCCAAGTCCTTTCAAACACTGTGACTGATTAGTCGTAGAATTCGCAACGCTTCCGGGTAGTGAATTTAGAAATGTAGAGATACAGAAATTCAGCGTTTCCCACTTGGAGGAGAGAATGAAATATATCCGCTCACTCATCGGACTGATTGTGAGCATGTTTTCAAATACATGCGGGCAAGAGTCAAGAATGGCAAGCGCAGGTGGAGAGTTTGATCTGATGTAGCCAATTTGACAGAGTACTAGGAGCTCTTGGTCGAAGAGAGCTCTTGGATTTAGTAATGGGTACTACTCTCTTAATGTTCTTTCCTAGGTCATCGAGATTATCCAGTAGATATGACCATGACGTAAAAGCAATGACCTATCATAGATGGCTAATTTTGTGCTTCTCTCAGTCTAATCTCGTGTGTTTGAGACTAGTGTAGTGCAAGTTTTGGTTGGCCGAGATTAGTGATTTTGAGTAACTCATGGTTCACTTCACTCATGTTATAGGCTTGGGTTATGTTGCCCTGTTATTCTTGCAGTTGTCGTAGTGTTGCTTCGTGTTGGTGTTGATCAGAATTGAGCTGAGCTGGGTTCCAATGGCATCGGTGCACTCTCCAAGGAATGCGTTTGAAATCGTGGAATGCGGTTTGCGGAGCGAGGAGTGAAAGATTTGTCCTCCAGTAACTTAGTATTTTGGGTTTTGCTTTCGGAGTGCCCATTCACACCTTTCACTGCTGGCAATGGCAATGGCAATCACACACTTTTATTCCTTCTTGGATCGATAAATTTCACTTTGCTCTGAGCAAGAAAGTGTCTCTGCATTCTAGTTACCCAAATTAGCCGTGTCCTATTTGGAAGCAAGTCTAAATTCTTGAGTGATATCAAGCTTTTGATTCATACTACTCTTTGTTTCTATGGTCATAGTTACTGATTTAAACCTGTAAAATGCATAGTTATTAATAAATTAGTGACAACTCTATCTTTATAGATTTCCAAATTGCAAACTATAGCATTCATGCATATAATTCATAAAGGAAGTTTTGTTCCAAATTTGGTAGGTAGGAGATAATTTATGTGGGGTACAGTAATAATTTGCAATGAATTCTCCAAAACAATAAATAAAAAATTTGAAATGCTACCACCATCTTAAATGTGCTTAAAATCAAAAAGTGTAAAGTGTGTTATTAAGGTACTTTAATAAAGTTTGTAGCATAACACGTATGTACTAAAAAGATGTAGAATCTTAAATTTGTAATCTTTTTAAATACATTGTTTATCATCTAGAGCCATCACTATTAAGGTCCAGGCATCTATAGCCGACCAGGTACCTATAACTAATCAATAGACTTCTCTATTTCCGACCTCCATTTCTGACCAGTTTTCAAATTCAAAATCTTGGGAGATTTAGAAGAAAGTATCAAGCATGATTGGTAGAAAGGGAATCGAAGGGAATCATACGGGAATATTTTGGTAGTAGCAGAGTGATCAAGTTTTGATGTCATGGTGGTGGGTTTTAGGTGGGCCTACATATCGGTTATATGTATTACAAAAAAAATGTCTTTCAAAATTCATAGTAAATTAAATATTGAAATAAACATGACATTTAACCCCTAAAGGTTCTGAAATTCCAAAATGGCTCTCGGCTGTTTCGGGCAGCCTAGATGAAGGGGTTAAAAGAAATATTTTTACCTAAGAATTTGACTGGTTGCTCCTTATACGGCAAAGTGTATGTGGTAAAATTTTCAAAGCCAAATTTCACTTTTAGAACCTTCATCTAGAAATTTTAGATTTCAAGTCCAAAACGGGCAGTTTAAAATTAGGTTTTTTTAGATTTTTTTTTGGAAATGTGTTCATAACCAATTCACTCTTCAAAATCCAAAGTGGCCTAAGTCAAAAAGCTTACCAATTTTACAAGGGCAGCCTCCAAAAATAACAGAAACAACCTTCACAGTTTTTGGTTATTTTACAATTTTTTCTTTCAAAATTTGTCAAAATTTGAGATTTAGGAATTTTTCAGTTTTTTTTTTTTCCAATAATTCAAAAACTCATGGACGTCACTTTTAACCGTTCTCTTTTAAAAAAAAAACCAAAAGCATTTAACGTCATTTAAGTTTTACCATATTGTGGTTTTTGTACCTTCTTGTAGAAAATAATTTGCATGGAGGCCAAAAAAGTGTAATGAGACTCTAAAATTTTGCATGGAGGTGCTCAACTTAGTTACCTACATGGAAAAAAATGTGAGCAAAATGTTTGAGGTAACAATAATCAAGTCTCCCTTGGCACCATTTTGAGTATGCCGCTTTCGCTCAAAGTCAAAAAAAAAAACAGTAAATTTTGAACGTTATAATCTCACAAATGGTAAAGATCTAACCGTTGAAATTTGACATGGTATTAGTGCAGGTAGTTAGGTTTAAGATCTTACGGTTGGATGTATCAAAAAATCAAAAAGTTAAGAATCATACTTCAACTTCTACAAGGTTGTCAAAAATCAGAGTTTTTGGTTTTGGAGGTCCAAAAATGGCTTGAACCTTTAGGGGTTAAAGTTGCATTCCTCCTTAAACCTATTTCCCCTTCAAGGAAAAATCTCCCTCAACTTATACACCTCCAATCTTAGTGGCAAATCTCTTAACTATTCAAAAATTTCAACTTTTGTAACTATGTCATCATAATAATAGATTCTACAAACCAAATCAGAACATGCAGTATATAAGATGCACTCTATCTATAAACAATTTTTTTTTGAATAAATACATATTTTAGCCTATTTTGCTTAAAATGAAAAACATTACCTTTTATAATTTAATTCACATAAAAAGTGACATTTACAATTGTTATGACATACTAAACTTTATATGGAAGGTATACAAAGCTTCTTAAGAATCAATTGTTACAAAGGATCAAGAGTTTAGAGTTTTATTGGCTAAGATAGAGCTGTTTAAGCATTTCACATGTAAAATTTTCATTGAAAAAAATTCCATTAAATTCTTTCCAAATATTAGTACAAACATCTTCATGCTAAAAACTATACTCTGTTCCTTCTCAATGCATTTTTGAGCCTACCAGGGCTTCTCAAATTCATGCTCCTAAGCCTGGAAAACAAGATTTGAGTTATTTCTGCACCCTACCAGGCAACTCTCAATCGTCCCCCCTATTCTCCTGTCAAAACAATTTTGTATAATATAGAATGTAAATGATATTTTTTGTCTTGCATTATAAACTTTCAATTCTTACACAATTCCAATCAAACATACCAAATTTGGATTTCAAGAAAGGCAAATTCCATTTTTGGTAAATCATTTCATTTAAAATTCATAGTTTTGCACAATAATTCATTGAAAACCATTGGTGATGATTTTTTTTAATTTGATTGTGACGATATGTGGGAAACATCCAAATGCACATCTTTGCTTCAATCAACATCTTAAAAAAGTTTTAAAATTTCCCCACAAAATTGCGAGGAAATTCTAAAACCTTTTGGAGATGCTTATTAAAGAAAAGATGTGTATATAGATGTTTCCTACATATTGCCACAATCGGATTAAATTAATTCCTCATCAATGTTTCTCAATGTATTAATTTGTAAAGTCATTAAAACTGAATAAAACAATTCACCAAAAACAAAGTTTTGGTTTTTGAAATCGAAATTTGGTATGCTACATTGAAATTGCACAAGAATTGTATGATAATTATGCAACACAAAAAATATAAAATATTTAATGCATTGTGCAATTTTTGAAGGGATGGCAGAAATGGGGGGACGATTGAGAGTTGCCTGGTACTGTACATTGCAGAGGGGAGATGCCTGTGTCAGTGATTTGATAACATGGGCATAGAGTCTCGTGTTCTTAGGAATAATGTAAAAAAAGTGGTGCTTATTAAGCCAGCATTCACATTGGATGGACAATATGGAACCAATCAGTCCGGGAAATTGCGTAAAGAACCAGATTTTTGGTTTCTCGCAGCTCTGATCATTATCTTAAAACACATCCATCCATCCCGGAGTCTCTGACTCTAGAGGCTTGTATGTAAACACGAAACGAGTTATTCCTCGTCATTCGGATCGTCCACTCTTCATTTGACTTCCTAGCTCTCCTTCTACGAAATGTTCAAGTAATAAATAAAGCTGTTTCTGGTCCAATGGCTGCGATGAAAATCATACAACAATCAGACAATCACAGCAATTCTCCCAGAACGCAAAGAAGAAATGAAGTCCTAAAAACAAGAAAACGCTGGAACCATTGTGCTGACTTATCGTGAAAACAAAGTGATTGCAACAGGAGCAAGGGCCATTACAATATATACGATACATGCTACATACTACACTAATTAACTGAAGAAGATTTCTCACCTTAGAAATGTAGTCATCCATGCCGGCCTCAACACAAAGTTCGTGTGTTCCTTTCATGACATCCGCAGTCACCGCTACAATCGGAAGATGGTGGTGAGGGCATTTCAGAATCCGAAGTTCGGAATCAAGTGGATGATCATCGTCAATCAGAGCTTCTATCTCTTCTGAGCACTGCTCACAGACCTCCATTTCCCATTTCCGTATCTGTCGGGTGGCTTCGTAACCATCCATCTGTTGTCCAGAATTGAAATAATAGCCACTCATCAGATGTACACATCATACATTATAATCTGTCTAGCTGAACAAAATATAACAAAATATCTACTCCTTGACTGTGTAGCCTATAAATTACCTCTGGCATCTGAATATCCATCAAGACAAGATCATAAGCCTCGTTAGGCTTCTGACTGCGTACTGCAGTTATTGCCTCAGGTCCTCCATTAACTGCAACAACTGTAGCACCATAACGGGCTAGCATTGAAGTGGCAACTCTTCGGTTGACCATATTGTCATCCACCTGCATTGTACGCAAAATTCTTGAAATCCTTATAGCATCAAATATATCCGCCACTAGTGCCAAAATGATCATTAATAATCCAAAATAGAGTAGTCGACTGGACTTACAAATAAAAGAATATATACGGTTATTCTGTTTAGGAATATTTATTACAAAAAGTTAAGAGCTAGTGCTTTAAGTCCAAGATAATGCTAGATAAAATATACCCATAGTACAAGTGCTTCCTTCAAAAGAGTGCAAGCAACATGCAAGTGCATTAAAACCTGCCATCAATTAGAAGAGACAACCTAGAGCCTTAGATCCACAAGAATCCCGAGTAATAAGTGTAAACTAACGAAAAAACGTGTCTCAAACTTACCACTAGAAGGCGTTTCCCTGCCAATAATGATGGGTTCGCATTTACTTTCTTAGTAGGCATTTTTTTCCGAACTCCAAAAGCTTGCAACAAGATCGTGGCGACTGTAGCATGGCGTAAGGGCTTCAATATAGTAGATGAATACCCAGCCTCCTTCAGCTCTTCCTCATGTGGTGGTACGCAGGTGAGGGCTATTATGGGTATGGCCTCATAACCGGTTTCCATTCTCACGAATTGGCCTATCTTCCTTGTCAAGTCTTGATCTACTCCTTGCAAATCCACTATAATTGCTTGTACTAAATGTGTCTCTTTCCTACACGACACCCAGAAATTTTGCGTGAGAACACTGCAGAAAAATAATCAACATAATGAACGTCAAATAAAAATGTTCTCACGGTCCTCATAAACATGTCATTGCTTCAAGTCAGCTTCGAAACAAAACGAAACTCAGTGTATCTAAAAAGTCTACACAAGAATTCTCTGTTTAAAATGGGCTAACTTCTAACAGGTTACCGTAGATATGTTAATTCAAGTTGGTAAGAATCGAGGGACTCGATATGGTTTGTCTGCATTAGTTCTTCTTGGATACATAAATACAGCTTCCATACATAGATTTTGTAACTAATCGAGAGTACGGCAGTAATTTATACCTCCCGAGCAACTCTAGAGTGCCGTGTAAGTCTTCTGTCTCTTCGACCACTATTCCTAATCTCCTCAAATAGCTCGCAGATGCTTCCTATAAGACAGGTTCAGAGCAAGTAACATGTCAAAGTCAACTTCCGAGCTAAGTGCCAAACATACTTATGGCATTGGGTCAGTTCTTTAAGGTAATCCTACCGTATGCAATTGGCAAGTCCATCGAAAATTATTTCGCCAAAAGAACTCCTGCTTCCTGAATCTATCAAAGCATGGATATCAAAGAATACCTGCCGCACTGGATGGGTATCAACCAAAATAACCCTAGCTCCCTTTAATTTGTCATGTTCCGAGGCCGACAGCTGAGTAGGCCTCGGACAACAAGTCGTCTCAGTACACTTTGGCTCAGGAGCCCGCCCTAATGTCAATGTGAACTCGAAAATACTACCTTCTCCAGGTGTACTATTCACAGTGAGCTCTCCATTCATCAATGTTGCCAGTTTCTGAAATATAGCACCACATCAATTACATTCACTAAATTCAAAAGTAGCAGTTGAATCATATGAAGACGAGTACCACAAAAAAATTCCCTGCAAAATTTTCTGTCTTCTTCGTATCAAAAAGCAGCAAATCACCTTAAATAATTCAATGCTGCTCTTTAATATCGCTTCCCTACTTAAGAGATGTCGTTTAACATCTCAATATTGAGAGACTAACAAGGACTATTAAGAGAACACAAAAGTCTGTAAACCTACTTAAAAAGAAAGTACTCCAAATTCATAAGAGGACAAACATAGTATGAACTAAAACTGTTCAAAATTAATACACATCTATTAACACTACAATGAATGTGAGTATAAATTAGATGAAATGGGAAAAAATTCGTTAAATGGAGAACTTTGAGCATTGAAATCAGCAATGTGGTTGACACAGAAGAGCTCTACCACACATGTGAACCACCTGCTTTACTGTTAAGAGAATCACTTAAACCCTATACAATCATAGAAATTCGATGCACAATACAGTTTTCCCTCCTAAAATGCAAACATCATATTTAAGTGTACCTTGCATATGGATAAACCAACACCCGTGCCTCCATATTCTCTTGAGTTGCTACTGTCGGCTTGAAGGAAAGGCTGAAATAGGCGGTTGTGTAGATGTAAAGGGATACCAATACCTAAACCAGCCGATGAAGAAAAATCAGGCAACTAAAGATATGTAACATGTCCAACATAAAGACAACTCAAAATAACGAGGAAAAACATGCTTTCGAAGGAATGCAGAGGCACCTGTGTCTTCGATGGAGATTACAACAGTGACCGGGTTCAAATCCGTCGTCTCAGACGATCTTTTAGGCTCCCATCTCCTCCACGCTGCAACCGCTTCCCGTGTGCTCAAAGGGCCTGGCCCCATACTCAGCCTGGGCGCCACCAAATGCATCTCAGATAGTCTAGTGGATCCTCCCCTGTATATAGTATCCCTGTCACTTCCTACTCTGCCAGTTGTATCACTACCACTTGGAGACTTGGGTACTACTTGTGTGCCGCTTACACTGCCCAGAGTGAAAAGCTTTGAGCGAGAAAGTTGATTGATCACTTCGGCAGGTGGGTCCAGGCGGTCAGAGTGACATGTGTCAAGAATCCGAACGCATATAAATATACTCCCCTGTTTTGTAAACTGCAAGAGATGCAAACCCAGGTATGAACTAATGAAACTTTCCTTTCTGATCGGCGAGTTTTGAGCAAAAGCGGATGTGGCTAATGTAACTGCAATAATATGCCAAAAGTAACTCGTGGAAAAACCAAGCCTTCAATAAACTTCAACACATAATAACATAGTCTGAATGTCCATCAACTGCAAAGGACCTCAAATAAATAAAGCATAGATATCAAAGTTTACCTTCATGGCATTACTAACAAGGTTGACAAGGACCTGCATACAATGACCAAGCAATTCATTAAGTATCAGATATTCAATAAAGTGTGCAAAATCTTGGATCTTAGTTGAACGAAACACCGCTGCTAGCTGTACGTAACAAGTAGACGATATTTCGCACGACCGCATGGATCACGAGCGCCATCGACACTTAAACTCCGTACAAAATACCTGGGCCGAAATGCATATCTATTATAAATCTGCGAAACAACATTTGACCTATTGTCCTCATGAGCAACAAAGTTCCACTTCAGAGATATTGATGAAAAATCTATAGCCCAAACGGTGAATGAATGTTAAATGAAGCCAAAAACTCATGCCTGAAAGTTTCTACTACTAATACGAGCCACCTAGAACAACACCGGATATGATAACAATCGTACACTTCCAACAGTGAACTGTCAACATTCTCGACATTTTCACTCACCAAGTACCCAAACTTTGGATCTGAGAACACAGGACACAAGCTAAAACCATAAAAAATAATTTAAAGCATAAACTACTCCTAGAAACATTTTTACATGTTGTATTCCTCTAAAACGACAAATTAAAAGAGAACCTTTAATCTCGATGATACAAGTGACATATCCTAACAGCAGAAGTAAGAGCCAAACCTGACGAATACGAGTGGGGTCTCCCATCAAACAAGGTGGCACTGCATCATGAATCAAAGCCATCATTTCCAGCTGTTTGTTTGATACTTTCTCATCAAATAATGAAAAGATTTCATCAACCTCGTTCCGAATGTCAAACTTAACTGACTCGATTTCCATCTTTCCTGCTTCGATCTTTGACAAGTCTAGCACGTCGTTGATAAGTGCTCTGCACACAAAAAAATCACAAAAAAGCTCAGTTTCGTAGCTTGAGACAAGCAAATTTTAGCTTACACTCCTTGTGACCCTACGACAACACTCTCCAGACTCCGAGCAGTTATTTTGGACCCCAAAAAGGTAAACTAGTGACAATGACGAGAAACTTACAGAAGGGCCTTGCCACTGGCTTGAGCGATATTCACATACTCGAATTGCTGTGGTGTCAATTCTGTCCCCATCAAAAGGTTCGTCATTCCTGAAACCCAAACCCATGTGACGTAATGTGAGACAAACGCTTAGAAGTAGATGCCGCACCTAATTGAATCTCGATAAAGTCCACCAAGAAAAGTTTAGCTTACACATTACACAATTATTTAAACGCTGGTTATTATGAGAACACATAACCCTTCAATTTCAAACATGCGTAGACTAGCGGATACTATGACAGGTTTTGAAACAGTTTTTCTAGATTATAATCTAAATATGGTAAATCGTATACCCTCTTAAATAATCCACACATGAAACTCACCGATAACTCCGTTCATTGGGGTCCTGCAGAGGAAAAGCGACAAATAAGAAAAATGAACAAGAAACTTGTCTACCAGATGATCAACACGTGCTCTTTCAACCACTACATTAGAAAGACCAACAGAATACTGAACAAAATGTCCTCTAGTAGCTAACAGTATTACAGTATAGACGTACATGCCGTGATACACCTCACAAGTAATTAAGCAACCTGAACATTCAGAAAATTACTGTAAGACTAACAACTAAAATTTGAAAGTCTAAATCACCCAGACCAAGATACATTACACTCTTGTTCCATATATTAGAAGCTTAACTATTTCAAGCATGAATAGTTACGGACTAATCATCTTCGATCAACACATTTAGAATCTGATCCCTCGATGATGGGTATTTAACGGAGGAATGCTTCAGTAATACAAAGCTCACCCACCTAATTTGAGAATCCACACTAGATAGAATATGAGTGAGGTAGCCAGAATAAATAACTTGTCAACTGCACACTGCATCTAAAAAAGCACATAACAGCAAAGTCAACTGCTCAACTTTAGAAAGCTGCAAGATTTGTTCTTGATGGTAAAACTAGAACTCACCTTATCTCATGAGAAACTGTGGCTAAGAAACTTGATTTTGCCTTATCAGCAGCTTCAGCCGCCATCGTAGCTGCCGTAAGTTTTTCATTCATCCTCTCCATAATAGAAACATCCTTCTCAATTGCCATCATCCGCTTTAACATAAGATACACAATAATGGCAGAGAAGAGAACGACCAGAGCCATCAGAAGAGGCCAGGCTACTACACTCCGAAGAGCATCAAGTCTCATGTTGTTCTTCGGCAAACATCGGAGCTCAAAGTTCTGTGTCCCAACTTCCCATGGGACAAATACGCTGCTACGTTCATTTGACCGATTTGCTGGATCAAATAATGGAAGGACACAGGGGGCAGCCTTTCGGCTGCAGTTGTATGATGCGGACGGTTCTGTCGTAGGGTCCACGTTGTACACAGCCACGACGTCCATGTCCTTATTGTCGATGAATCTAACAACCCTCCAATTTGTAAGAACACCCAACATGATCGGCAACTCAAATGCTAGTGATCAACACGACCTATAAGACATGATCATACCAGAACTAACAATGAGGTACTTAATAATCACCATAGAAGACGTTCTACTGAGGAACCAAATCTAAACATTAATCTTATACATAGCATGCAAATGGAAACCACCACTTAGTGACAAGCGAAGTTCCATACCACTGCCCACAACGCAATTAAAGCCACATTGAGAAAAATGTCTTTACGACTATTACCTGGAAAGGACAGCACCGAACACTTCAACGATATTCAGTACTGTTGCCACATAACCCAAGCACGCAGCCTTCCTCGCAGCAAGGCCGGGAAAGGTTGATGAGTCACGACCAGGTCCATAGTATGCTAAATAAGCTCCCATTTGGAAGGAGCCCTGCCAGGGGCTCGGAGGCGAGAGAGTGAACAAGCCAGTGTCACCTGGATGATTTTTTGGCATTCAATGAGTTTGACCAGAAACCATGTAAAATTTAATTGAAATACGTACTGATAGACAGAATCTTGGAATTCCCAAGTCACATTCATCAAGATACCACAATACCATACAATCGTGTACTTGATCTTCAGTGTAAATAGGCGACCAGAAAAAGAAAGAAGATGGAGAGCTCCTGAGTACCAAAAGACCCTGAAGCATAAAAAAATGATTCCATCACAAAAGTAACTTACGCGCTGTGAAAAGTGCCTGACTAAGAATAGGAGAGGACGCGACGTCGTACAAATTAAGTTCCACATCCTCTGTCTCAAACACAATTGGCGCATATTCATCCTGCGGTGACTGATCAAGCCAGGTTCCGTTTGCAAGAATTGTCTTGATTGTCGCATTGTGTTTACGCTCAAAATCAACCCGTTGGCTGGCCAGCACGCGTTCACAGTAGACAAGTGTTTTCACGTTGGGCCGTAGAAAGAGTGTCCGCCGTGTATAGTTCCTCCATTGGTCGTTGTTAATGCTAGGAACACCGGCCAGCAGTCCCAGTATCACAAATGAAGCGTTCAAGCTGTTCTCCACTTCAGACCTGAGGATCTGCATCAACAACAGATCAGAGGAAAATAATCAGAACTGGACGAGAAATTCACCAGCTATAGAAATGCACTTCCCTACAACCCTTTGTTCTGTCAAGTAATTCCCAACGACTACTTCAAATAGGACATCAGACAGAGACTTATCCTTTCCGGCTTCTCAGTCGCCAGAAGCTACCATATATGTTCTCTGTCTCACCCGCAAGTTGCGTGAGAGCCCAACTAAAGAACCGTCAAGTGTATAAACAAGCTTTCACATTATGCAAGCTGTGCAGCTGACGATACAGGGTCAGTTTTCTATTGTTCCGAGCCTTCACAATGCCGAGCCCAACACGGCTCTCGTATAAGAAGCATTCGATAACATACACAAACTCTGACAAAGTAGGCTAACGCACATCGTATCGTATCTTATCTTAGCAGAATGTCAGCCCATCGACCCATAAAACAAATACAGGGCAGAATCTAAAGGTATCAAACACCCTGACTTGATTGAACCCAACCCTGAATGAGCACATATTCATAAGGTGGTTAAAGGGGAGAATGATTAGTGTTAGCTGCCAGGAGATATATAATAAACAAGTTCACCTCCTTGTGGTTGTCGCACTTGAGAGCGAACTCCTTGTTTCTGGAACTCAACGAACTGCGATAGAGCAACACCCCAATTATGGAAGCCAGAAGCCAGCCCAATAGAACACACACCGCAAGCACTAAAGCATGCCGGACAAGACTCGCCTTGCCAGAACACCACGGCATGATTCGCGCCAGCTGTTTGTGGCGCAAGCGTACCCCGCTCTCCATCATTGTCAACAATCGGCAACTTAAATCTCAGTCGCATGCCGCAGCGTTACTCGAGTATGAAGAAATCCATAGTTCAGGCCCCAAGTTGCAACTCCTTGCAATCTGAAAAATTCCGTATGCGTCATGCCATCCCATTCAAAGCTTGGAATTAGGGTTCCTGTGCCCCACTCCTGGCAAGCTACAGCTGCGAGACCACACACAACCAGCTGTAGCAGGCGTCCTTGGCTAACAACTGCTACCTCGGACTCTACTAGCCCGTCTTTACCCAAGTTCACCGCCCAATGCTACTCCGCTATTCCGCGCACGTACAATTTCAGCAACTGGAGGACTCGCAGCTCCGCTGCAGAGAATTCTATCGCAAAATCCACTCCTCAAACCCAGGCTCATTACGGGTAATCCGCAACCGATGTCCAAGAAATTCAACCAGAGAGTCAGGTCGAGCAGACAATACGCGCACCCGCCTAGTCTTGGGTCGTCAGTGTCCAGATTCAGGCGTGGGAGGCAGCCGAACAAGCTCAAGTCCGACTCTAACTGCTCTTCAGATCATGGCTTAGGTCATGAGATCTAAAGTGCGATGTGAGCACCCCTGCTGGAAACTTTAGACCCACATACTCAGCAGATGCATGCATGACATGATGCCAGATACCCTATCAAGCCTGAGCTGAAGGGGTGCCCCATACGGAATCGTGAGGTTTGACATGAGAAATATTGCGAAAGCAGTGAGAGCCTGAATGAAGTTGCGGCGATCAGTCCTCCGTCTGCGGTGCCACTTGCTATGAAGGTGGAAGGTGCGACATGGTACTAGTAGATTCGTAAGTAAGGGCTAAGAATGGTTTTGAACAAGGTTTTGGACAAGATTGAAAGAAAGCTAGAGGAGAGTCAGAGTTAGGGCAGGGGGTGCAGAGAAGTGGAGTGGAGTAACCAAATTGCAGCGTAGCGGAAAGTGGTGCATTCGGGGGAACGTGAGAAGTAAGGGACCCTTAGGGCGGTGAGAGAGAGTTGCAATGGATAAAAAGGGAAGGGAAGGTGGGAAGGGAACGAGAGCAAAACAGAACAGAAGAGGGAAGAGAGAAGTGGGAAGAGAAGGGAAGGGAACTAAGTTAGGGGAGGAATGCAAGAGTGACAGCAACGGGGAAGGAGGGGGAAGAGAGAGGAAGAGGGAGGGAGGGAGGGAGGGAGGGAGGGAGGGAGGGGAGGGGAGGGGAGGGGAGGGAAGTGCAGTAGCGAAGATGCGTTGCGTGGGATGTGATACCGAATAATGCTCAAGTTGTGAATTGGTTTGGCACTGTTGAGCTTGAGCCGTGAAGGCTGTTCTGGAATCTCTTCTGGTGTCGTCTCGTCTGTTCGGCTGGACTGGACTGCCACGAACGCGCGAGGGCGGGCTGCCACTCCGCACTCCGCTCTGTCCGCTCCGAATGCCATTCTCAATTGCACCAACTTGGTGAATCATGGAGCACATAATATAGTGTGGGGACACTCCCGAGACGGACTCGTCCAGAACCGGGTCTGCACTGGCACGGGCACTGGCACGGGCACGGACACGGACACGGACACGGACACGGCACGGCACAATACAGGAGCCTGGCCTGGCCTGGCCTGGCCTGGCCTGGCCTGGCCTGGCCTGGCCTGGCCGCAATTTGTGGTGAGAGAGCATCGGCCCTCCGGCGCGACGGAGCGGCCGATGGAGCTATCATAAGTTGAGCCTGGTTGCGCAGTGCAGTGCATGGCATGGCTCAGCCTGCCCTCCGCGAAGATCGCCGCCATGCCCAGTGCCCACTGGCTTACTACTGTAGCGTAGAAGCTTCTCCTTCGCTTCCAGCCTCAGCCTCCAAGAAGATGATGACTCATGAATGAATCATGATGCTTCAGTTCCTAGTACCTACCTACTAGCATCCCCAGTGGTACCAGTGCTGCCGTACCTGTACCTGTAATCCCCTCAAGGTCCACTCATCACCAGTTACAGCACAATTACAGTTTGAATGGAATTTTTGTCCCTTCAAGGTGACCTGTCAACGGTTTTTTTACTTGGTTGTTGTGAAATTTTTTAACAAGTTGCAAAATAAATCCAAACCCAAGTGTAGTGGAAAGAAGATAGAAAGATGAGAGCTTCAAATTTTCTATTTTTGGCAATTTAAGGGTGGCCTTGAATGGACTGAAATTTAGAGGCTGATGGCTCTTTAGAAGTTGCGGCTTGTATGAGAAAAATGTTTAGAGGTCACCATTGGGAACTTAGAGGACCCTTAAGCCTTTAACCTCGATGAAGCCAGATGGAGATTTAAGGGCTTAGGGGTCCACTTAACGGGCTTAGGTGGCTCTCTCTCAACCTATAGGACTCCATGTATAGGGTTAAAAAATACTAACATCCATATGGCACCACTTCTAAGCACCCAAACGCATGTTTCAAAACTCACGTTAAGGTAAACGTTTTTTACGTTAAGTGCAATTTTTGCCATGTTTTTGCATATGTTGGTTAATCTGATTTTAAAGTGATGTTTTTGTGGACATCATCCTTGTTTTTTTAGACATTTTTCCAATTTTTTTGGAACATCACAAAACACCAGTTTCTTATAGTGAATTTACTTCGTTTGATAAGCGCTATATAATGCACAAAAAGGATGAGCAGCTAAATCCCATTGAAATTTCCTTGACTTGTCTCCAAACTTGTTCACTAAGCACAACAAAGTAGTTTTGGATGAGCCATAGGTGTAAAGCAACACATGTGTGTTTTTGTAGACACTTTCTATGGTTTAATGTTGTTTGCTGAGATGCCTATGTTGACACTTTGTATGTGGAACATGATGTTATTGCAAGCACACTTAATGTCAATGTTGAAAGCATATATTACGGCTTTGTTTGTGTAGACATTGCAACCAACATTTTAATGTGACATCTATATGTCTTCATACTATCAATATGTATATTTCCAAAGACATTGAAGATGTCGTGGCAAATTCATGCATGTTGTTAATGAGAGGCTATGAAACATGTGACTGCATGTGTGTTGACATTCTCTTTGTTTAAAAGTGCATTGGGCATGTCAAAAAGCTATAATATTTGGCACTTGCTTCTCTTATTGGGCATGGACTGTGCACATGTTATTTTTTCTAACACCCTTCTTGACATCCAATGGTTGTTTATCATGTGATTGAAGATGTTCGGTAGAGCATCCATTAAGCTGAGGAAGCATAAGCACAACCCTATCCAAACAACTAAACGTATATCCAGAATATCACTTGAAAGATCCTTCAAAGTATTTGTCATGTCGTAAGAGATGTCATTTCAAACATCTATGGGTTTTCAAGAGCATATAAACGTCAATACCTAAGACTTCAGACATCGTTATCTCTGATGTCTCACTTGATGTTCCTAATGTTGATGTAGATTACAATGGTGTTATGTTGGATGTTTGAATGAATGTTTGTGATGACCTTGAAGATACAATTACAGCATACATGCATTTCAATGGGCATCTGCAATCAATGTTGTTGACGTCCATTAAAATGTATTTGACAGCATCACATGCAATAAGCAATGTAGAATGGTTGTCTACTCTAAGGTCTATTGCTCTATATATTCTAGTTGCAATGGATGTCATTTTAATACTGGTCTACACGACTTATAGTTACCAAAGCGCCATGTAAGTGCTAGCGTATATTTCAAGTGTTGAGCTCAAAGTCTGGTTTCCTCTGCTTGCAAGCAAAGTAGGTCGAAGTTGGTTCATAAATCCTAACAAATCCTAACAAATCCTAACAAATCCTAAAAAAGAGCCATTGGCAAGTAATGAAGATCTATCAATGTATAACTAGAATGTGGTGCTCTGTTGTCAGTTGCAGTATCAACACCGCCCTTCCAGTTAGTCTAGACATGGACAAACACAAGAAGAAAAGAAACAATAGGGTCCCTGTTGTGCAAGTTGCATTGTGAAGACAATAACAAGGCTAAAATGTCCATCTGTTTTGCTGGCAAGGCAAGGTGCGTGAGAGTTTTAGTGCTGGTTTGTCAAGACCGGGATGTCCCACATAACGTTCAAAAAAATATTTTTGTGTCTAAATAAATATTGCAAACAACATTCTCAACATCTAGTCAAACAGCTCAAGGGCTAAGTACTACAATTTGTAACAATTGGATCTTATAAAGCCGCATGCATCTTACTTTGAGCAAGCTCCAATAAGCAAATCCTAGACATCACGGCAAACTAACTGAGATTCTACTGTAAGGACTCACCAAATACAGTGGCCATGTAAGCAGATTTCTTCTTAAATTGCCACATTGGCTCTTGTTATGCTTTCAATCATGGCAATGCACTTTTCGGGTTTTGACATGCGTACTGATTTTGTGGAACTTAGGGGCTTCAGTTCATCAACCTTTGAAGGTTTTGAGAGGTCCGCGGCTTCTATTGCTTTCAATGTCTTCTTAGGTTGTATAGGTTGCCGAGGTTGAAGACCAGCGTTGTCAGGGAGAGTTTCCACCACATCCTCGACATGCATTTTAGCATCTACCTATGCAAAATGTAGTCAATGGAACATTTATGGACATTGCAAATTAACAAGAATGACACTAGACACATGTCTCGTTCTACGCAACAATGCAATAAATATAGAAGCATTGCAAAAAGAACATGCAAATCAGCTTGGCTTTTGTATCTTGCCGCATGCAGTTTAAACATATGTCTATTGTGATATCAATTTTTTTTTTTGGCGTTCCAAGATATGTTGAAACTTGAATGGTATGTTTCCAAAGACATCTACGGGATGTAACACATGTTTATAGACACCAAATTACAAATTGTCCTGTTGAATATGTGTTATCTAGGTTTAGAATACATGTTTGAGGTGTTTCGGCCCTGTTGACGAACTTGGCCTGGCCCCAAAAGATTGGGTGTCCAAGCCACGAATAGGAAGTTGTTCTTGCTCTAACTCTCCCTCCTCTACGCACTCCTCATCTGTCAACAAGTCTAAGGCGCCTTTTCTAACCTCCAGGTTTAGTTCTCCGCTTACGACCTCCTTCTCCGTAGTTGTATTCATTGGTTCTTCAGCTTGCATTGGCAACAAAACGCCAACAAAAGCGACACTGTCTATCAGAGAGATAGAGGGGGCACGATAACAATAGTGGGGAGGAGACAATAGAGGCAAAAGAGATAAGTGGTCTACCAACTAGGAGTTACTGGAGCATCGCCTTCAAGCGCCACCGAGAAGCATCGATCTTGGCCTTCAGCCGATCCTTGGATGCATCTAATTTTGTGTAGATAACATAGGCCAAAATAATTATTTTAAGAATTTCAAAGAAGACCATATATCAAATTTTAGATGGAATAGAAAGTCATACATAAAAACAATGGAATAGAAATTGAAATGTTAGTTTACATTTTAATTTTTGTAAAACCTTTTTTTTGTAAGATATATATTCAAATAGTTAACATATAGATTGCTATCTCTAATTCAACAAAATTATCCAAAATTAAACAAGAACAAGAAAGAGGAACATCAATGAAAAGACCGACATATGTAGAAAGTCTATTTCTTATCAATACATATCATGTGAATGTATGGTTTTTCTTTTCAAAAGTACAAGTCCATTTCTACAAAGTCACGTTTTTGAATCATTTTTGCATATATTATTTTTATTGGCTTTGTTGTATATTTTCTCTCTTTTAGCCTCTCTCATTGCAGGCTAGGAGTTTAGCAAAATTAACTTGTAGAGAGTAACTTTTGTACGAGTGTAAACATGAACTATTTACTCCTAGTTCAAACCATGAAGTTTTTTGAGACTAAATCCTAGTTCAAAATTTAGGATGGTAACTATATTAACAATGACTTTGAACCTTATAATTTCCAAATCTTAAAGACATGCAACATTCATATACAAAAGTCATATAAAATATTTTCTCATAAAATATTTTTCCTTCACCTTCCATTGAAGTGTGAAAATGTTGATTGCTTTTAAAGTGAAACTCTTATACTATTCACTATACAAGATCAAACACAAATAGTTTGAGTTTCCAAAAATCTTCTCAATCAAGGTAGTAAAGTAAGAAAAATCCACAAGTAAAGGACCTCACTTGTCTCCATAAACACAACCAAAACCACATTTAGGATTATGTTTGTAGACAAGGTTTCAACAACCCTTTACAGCTTGTTATTGCAGTTACTAGAAAAATCAAACCCTTCACCATACATACAGATCAAAGGGAGATGAAAGAGTCTAATTGCAAACATAAATTAGAGGACCTGACTAGCATTTCCACCAGACTCAACCATGTTGCACTTTGCTTTAGGTCCACAGCACCATATACCAAAACTTCACAAGCTCTAAAAATCTCTCACACACATGTAGCAAACTAGAATTATTTTTAAAGCAGGTACGTAAATGAATGCCTATGGCAAAGAAACTCCCATGGTTTTATTCCCTCAAAGAAGTTTGTAGAGATTCACTTGTTTGTTACACGGACAGTCTGTATAAATGAGCAGCATCTATAAATGAACAAGCCTCGCATCTCTGGCCCTTAGATGAAGGTTAACCTAGATCAAATGGTCATAAATTTGTGACTTGCTAGAGTAAAGTTCAAGGTTGTAGTAAGCCCCAAGTAAAGTAAGCTTCAAGTTTGGAGTAAGTACCAGTAAGCCATGTGGAAGGTAGGTGGGTGAGAGTGCATATATATAACCAACCACATGTCACTTTTTTGGCAAAATAGAATTGTAATTTATTTATTAATCGGCAAAAGGTGCCAATTGTAATGCACGTGAGCCACTAGTTTTCATTTTCAGCATGATTGATTGTAGCCACGAGCAGTTCTCAACTCATGCATCTTGTAGTGGTTGGCTTTCGGTTTGATCATCGACAGAAAATAGGACCACGACAGTTTGATCATAGGAGAATAGTATATCAAGTATGGATCACAAGTTACTTTGCACTTTGAGATTTTGTATAAAATTGAGAAATACAAATTACATGTTGCAATTTCTTGAAATTCCCATGAATCCTGTTTCGAAAGCAGTCATATTTTTATTTCTTTAGATTTACCATTGCCAAATATAGGTCAGATTGCTTAAGTGGTTGGTTATAGGAAAGCCTACCTTACTGCTCACAGCTCACTCGTAGGTCCCCACACGACATTAGAATGGACACACCAGATTAAACCGGGTGTCCGGGTATATAAGGCGGGGACAAACTCTCACCATTTGGAACCCTATTCCTATAAGACCTCTCCACCTCTCTCGGAGCTCTCAAGCAATCAGAGCAGTAGTTCAAAATATTTTCACTCCGAAGTTAGAAAGGAGGAGGTAACCTTGGAAGTGAGTGGGGGAATACCAGTTTCAGCAAGAAAGGTCGACGCCCAAGATTTTCTCAGCCAGTCTTCCAAGTCGAGGCTCATTGGGCGCAAGACCAAGGTCTTGACTCTCGAGACATCCTTTTATGCTAGCTTCCCATTCCTGCCTTTTATTCATTAGAAATTAGTTGGATGCGGTCGTAAAGTTTCATAGTGTTCTGAACAAATGTCACATTCTTTACGCGTGAGTTCAATGGTATCAGAGTTCACCTCTAGTCTATTTGGAGTAAGTCCATGGCTTCACATAGGTATCTCCTGTCCATCAACTCCCCCAAAAAAATAAAAAAAAATGCAATAGCTTTTCCTCATATTTGCTAACAGATTTGTACTTCAATTAGACATAACCTTTGCTACACCCCTCTACTACCTTTGAGAACTTTTATACAAGTAATTAACCTGATTTGTTTTGAGATTTGATATTTCAAAATAAAAAACCGTAGTTAATTGTGAAAAAATTTCATTCTATAAGGAATTAAGTTTTTTAATTATGTTTGATGAAAATGCAAAAAAAGAAAAGATTTTTATTTTTATTTTTATTTTTTTATTTTTATCTTTTTTCTTTATAAAATATTGAGAAGCTCTTATTATCTTATACCCATATTTAATCTAGAATTTATTTTCAGCTTAGTAAATAAAGTTTTTATTACAATGATTTAAACAAAAGTTGCATTCTTCAGTTATGTAGGCTTGCAAAATAAATTTGCACATTACTTGTAAAACTTTACAAGCAATTACATAGTCACTTCAATATGGCATGATATGCTGACTAAGGTGTAATTAGTGAAACCCACCCACCTTGTGTTGATATGTGTGTGAGATTTTTAGAGCTTGTGAAGTTTTGGTATATGGTGTGCTACCTAAGTGGTATTTGTAATTTCACCTACAATTCAATCTATCTTCTCAACTTCATTTATGTTTGGAGCACATACTTCAATAATATAAAAATTTATCTACTTTTTCTTTCATCACTCTTAGATTATTCACTTGCCTTCTAACACAAAAGCATAGAATTTATTAAAGTACAATAAAAAATGTCATATGTGTATCACATCATTTATTGCACTTAGTTCCATATTTAACATGAAACATCTCTTTTAGAAATCATCTCGCATAAAAACTAAAAACATCTCACATATGAATAAAATAAAAATATCATGATTCATTTTTTTGAAAAAAAAATAAAAAAAAATTGTTTCATGTTCCTATGATTTTTATAAACGTGATATCATCTTCAAAATCCAGTTATATCTTTACTAAACATTTAACAAATATAAGTAAACATGCATTTGTGTTGTCTTTTATTCATACAATACATGAAGATAAGTGCTTAGGACTAGGGCCAATTCAAACTTCTTTACAAAGAGAGGTTGGAAGTATTACCATTATACAAATTCATGTTACACATACAAAGACTTAGATATAGAAGTCAAAAAGAAAAGGAAAGAAAATTGAATAACAAAGATTTGCACGGCGAAGAAGAAGAAGTAATTCAATTGCCAAGATTGGATGATGGAATCAAAGTATTGCAAAGAAGACAAGTTGTTCAGAAAATTCATTGCAAGGACACTAGTAGAATGCTGTCCAGGGCGACTGAGGGGGATCAACCGGAGGGGGGGGGGGGGGGGGGGGGGGGGGGCTGTGTGGGTCGTCAAACAAAGGTCCTCCAACCAATGAGCATCTTTGACCAATCAGAATATCGGAAAACTGAACAGCGACTCGGTTACAATAAGCGCGCAATTCGCATGTTGCATAGTGGGACCAGGTCGTGACGTGTTTATGCAATGGCCCAACGTGGAGGGTGGAGAATGCTGCCCGGGCTACGAAGGAAAAAAAAATTATCATCTCTGATGTCACCAAACAAAGTTCTCTCCACCGTTTACTACTTCACATGAAATGATGCCCCTGTTCGTAGATTGGAATTAGTGAAGAGAGGATAAATATGTCTACAGTAGTTATGTCAACGTAAAATGGCGATATCCAGGGGTGGATTGTTTTAAATGGGTATCGAGTGCTTCGTTGAGTCTAATTTTTGTCAGTCTCAGATGTATATCGTTAACAGCTGCAAGAATGTAGGTTCACTCTTCTCCGTGCATTCAAATCTAATGTCAACTTCGACGTTATATTCCTCATAGTATATATGCACGCATAATGAACTGCATCTTCAACATGAAACTCGGAGAGGACGTCAATTTATATTCAGCAACTTCTGAGCTTTAAGTACATCATATCCAAACTGATTTCAAAGAACATACTTAACTACGTGCCAATTGTCTCATTCAGCGGATGTGCTCTGCCCATGACTGTTAGATTCGTCTACTCTCAAAACTGGAAGGAGCAATTTAACCAACTGTACCAAATGAAGAGGAAATTGCTAAGATTCAATACTTAGGGATGTGTAACGATATAGTTTCATATATCAAATGGTAGTCATTTCGCGCTGTATACTTTGCTCACCAACGTCCTATGAAACAAATAAATCAGACTTAGGGTCATCCTTGTACTTGTTATCGTCGTAGTGCGAGTCTTCCTCCTCTCTCGTCGAATTCATCTCTAGCTCTACTACACGTGCTATGGGCACCTCTCTCTACTGTCCCTCTACGTTCAGACCCAAGTTGGTGCTAGCAAATCCTTGCGTGGAACGCCTGAAGCGATCCAAAAGGGTGTCGTCCGGACCGTATGCAAATGCTGCTATAGAATTCCCAACAACGCGACATGCCCTCGGTTCGTGGAGTAACACAACATGCCATCCTACTGTAATGACATCTTCCATGATGAAACTAGCTCTGCGTTCAGTGGCAATATATAGGGGTTTATTTGTCTTTGATCTTCCCGATTGTCCAAATTACAAGTCCAAAATCACATTCTGTCTTTACGGAGCATGTCTCCCTTTACCCACTCCCCTTTCATGATAATCATTTATTGAAGTTAAAAGAAGAAGAGAGATGGTTGCTCTAACAAGTGTAGCACACAAAGTAGTACAAACAATGAATGGAGTGACATATGAGCTTCTTTCGAAGCTCTTTACTTATAGTACTTGGTTGCACATCTCTAAGGGACTCTCAAGGGACATTCCAAGCCACTTGCAAGTCCCTCTAGGACACGTGGCACTCATGGCCGCTTCTAAGACTTAGCCACCACCCACTTGTCCTTCCAACCATATCATTGACTTGGCTTAGTCAATGCAAGTGGGCTGGTCCTTATCTCTTCACCTACTCATGCCACATGTGCACCATGTGGTAAATCACCTCTCTCCCTTTTCTCCCCTTTTACTTCCCCCCTTCTAATTCTACCTCATTGCAAACTCTATTTACAATGCCTTAACTACGAGCTACCTAAACTCCAACACTCCCACTTTGCGACTAGTTACCTTCTCGCAATCCCATGGCCTTTGCTAATCGATGGTGCCTCTCCTTCGCAAGTGCCTTTGTCAACACGGACCAGCCACCATGTCCTCCGTTTGGGCAATACCTCAAGCTTATCTTGGCGCTCTCCATCTTCTCTCGAATGAAGTGATGTTGAACATCAACGTGCTTCCTTTATGAATGATGTGTGGAGTTCTTTGCCAATGCAATGCACCCTTGGTTGTCACACATGATGGTCGTTGCATCAACTTGGACACACCCGACATCACCTAAAAGCTTGCGAAGCCAAATGGCTTCCTTCGTGCTTTGGCTAGTGGCCATGTACTCCGCCTCCGTTGTGGACAAGGCAATTGTTGGTTGCCTCTTGCAATTCCACAAAATGGCACCATCTCCAACGAAGAAGACATACCCCGTTGTTGAACGGCGCTCGTTTGCATCTCCTGCCCAATCCGCATCGCAATAGCCTCTCAACTCGATGTTGATGCCTCCAAGGCACAACTTGGACTCCAAGGTACCTTGCAAGTACCGCATGATGCGCTTGACCGCACTCCAATGTGATGGACCAGCCCTAGACATGAATTGGCTCACCATGCTCACCGCAAAGGCAAGATCGGGCCGTGTGGCCACCATGGCATACATCAATGAGCCAACACCCGCCTTGTATGGAATTCCCTCCATCTCACCTTCAATGGCCTCAAACTCCTCCAACGAGAGCTTCATCAACTTCACATTCACATCAAGTGGAGTACCAATGGGCTTGTAATCCTCCATGTTGAATCGCTTGAGCACCTTCTTGATGTACTTCCTTTGGCACATGGTGATGGTGCGAGCCTTGCGGTTCTTCTCGAATGCCACTCCAAGGCAATACTTCAACTCACCAAGATCACTCATTTGGAACTCCCCCTTGAGCTTGCCCTTTAGCCACCCTAACTTGGCAAGATGGCTAGCCAAGATGATCAAATCATCCACATACACAAGCACCATCAACAAGAACTCACCCGTTTGCATGATGTACAAGGAATGATCCGCTTCACACCTTGTAAAGCCCTCCTTGATGAAGAAGGAGTCAATGCGTTGGTACCATGCCCTTGGTGATTGCTTGAGCCCGTACAAGGACTTCTTGAGCTTGCACACAAGATGCTCCATGCCCTTCTCTTCAAACCCTTGTGGTTGGCTCATGTAGATGTCTTCCTCCAAATCTCCATTCAAGAAAGCCGTCTTGACATCCATTTGATGGATCTCCAAGTCCAATGCCGCTCCAAGTGCAAGGATGCACCGAATGGTGTTGAACTTGGCTACGGGAGCACAGGTCTCATGGAAGTCCACTCCCGCAACTTGTAAGAAGCCTTTGGCCACCAATCTTGCCTTGTGGCGCACAACTTGTCCCGTAGCATCCTTCTTGGTGCGAAACACCCACTTGCATCCAACACTCTTGCGGCCCTTTGGAAGGGAAGCCAACTCCCACGTTCCATTAGCAATGAGGGAGTCATACTCTTCTTGCATGGCCGCCTCCCACTTGCTTGCATCCTCCAATTGCAAAGCCTCACACAAACTCAATGGATCTTCAAGGTTGGCCACATTGTCCCGTTCCACTTCTTGTTGCGCCAAGATGTGGTTCTTCCACCACTCTCCAAGTGGACGCCGTTCTTGTCTTGGATAGCAACTGCCTCCCTCTCCTTCACCTTCTCTTGATGACGATGTTGGTAAATGCGCCTTGCTTGTCTCCTCCTCCGCTTCTTCTTCATCCTCCTCCTTGTCCTTCTTGGCATCCTCATGGTCACTAGAAGAAGTTGGTTTGGAAGATTCGTCCACCAACACCAACAAAGGTGCCTCACTACTCCCACTTGGACTCATCTCCAAACCATCACCAATACTAGTGCTCTCCTCATCAAACACAACATCACGGCTCTTGATGATCTTCCTAGTCTCAATGCACATGAGACGATAGGCCTTGGTTCCCTCACAATACCCAAGAAACAAGCACTTGGTACCCTTTGCATCAAGCTTACCTCTCTTTGCATCAACCACCTTGGCATAAGCAATGCATCCAAACACACGCATGTGTGCAATGCATGGCTTGCGGCCACTCCAAGCCTCTTGTGGAGTGATGCTAACAAGAGCACGAGTGGGGCACCGATTGCGAATGTACACCGCATTGGCCACCGCTTCCGCCCAAAATGGAAGCTTGAGCCGTTGAGCATGAAGCATGCTCCTTGCCATCTCCACAATGGTGCGATTGGCTCGCTCTGCAACTCCGTTTTGTTGTGGTGTGTATGGTGTTGATGGTTGTCGTTGGATGCCGTGCTTCTTCAAGTAGCGTTGGAAGGCCTTGGAGATGAACTCCCCTCCATTGTTCGAGCGGAAAACCTTGATCTTGTGCTCCGATTGCGTCTCCGCAAGTGCCTTGAACTCCTTGAACTTCTCAAGGCACTCTCCCTTGGTCTTCAAGGTGTACAACCACACTCGCCTTGAAAAGTCATCAATAAAGGTTACAAAGTACCTTGCACCACCCATGGATTTGGTCCTCATTGGACCGCACACATCCGAATGCACAATATCCAATGGCTTTGACGCACGTGTCCCTCCATCCTTTGGAAATGGTGCCCTATGTTGCTTGCCTTGCACACACCCTTCACAAAACGACATGGACAAGTCATCTTTGCCAAGGTTCATGCCGCTTACCATGCTTTGAAGAAAGCGCACACTCCTTGCATTCAAATGGCCAAGTCGCCGATGCCAAAGCTCCATTGCACCACTCTTTGATGATGATTGCGCCACCTTTGCCGAATCCGCTTCAAAGACCTTGATGAAGATCACTTGATACAAGTTGCCTTCACGAGGTGCCTTTGCAAGCACATTGCCATTTGGAGCCTTCAATGTGCACCCGTCCACATTGAATAGCACCTTGAATCCACTAGACACAAGCTTGCTCACCGAGAGCAAGTTTGCTTGCAACTTGGGCACACGAAGGACATCCTTCATGGTCACCTTCTTCAAACGCCCCTTTTCAAGCACCTCAACAACAATGCAACCCATTCCAATGGCTTGCACAACACTATCATCACCCAAATGCACATTGCGTGGTGGAATTACATCATAAGTGTCAAATGCCGCCCTATAAGGTGTCATGTGCTTTGTAGCACCCGAATCCATGATCCATTTGCAAATGGACTTGGAATAGGGTCCCTCTTGTGTTGCAAAGGCGTAGTCATCTTCATCCTTTGCATGGTTGGCACCCTCCTTGTCTTTGGCTTGGTTTGCACTGTCCCGCTCCCACTTCTTTGCTTTGTAGCAATGTCTTGCAATGTGGCCCGGCTTGCCACAATTGTAACACACCTTGGGCTCTCCCCGTGAGAATGAGCTACCCCCCTTGTTTTGCCTTGATATTAAGGCCGCATCATCTTCATGGACCTCCTTCTCCTTGCGCTTGGACACTTCATGCATCATCCTTGCCGTCACAAACTCTATGGTAAGGTGTTAAAACCGCAAGGTCTCCAAGGCCGTGATCAAGTTCTCAAAGGAAGGTGGCAAGCTCTCAAGCAAGGTCATGACAACATCGTCATCTTTGACGGGCACATCCAAACAATTGAGTTGATCCGCAAGGTCTCTCACATGGTTGATGTGGGTTAGCATGTCATCACCTTCTTGCATCTTGATGGTAAAGAACTTGCGACGAATAAAGAGAATGTTGGACAAGCTCTTTGTCTCATGGATGTTGCACAATGTCTTCCATGCTTCCGTTGGCCCTTTGCAATTCCGAATGTGGGCAAGTTGGTTGTCCACCAAATTCAGCCCTATCGCGGACATGGCCTTCTTCACACGGCGATTGTACTCCTTGATAGCCTTTGGATCCATCTTGATGCCCTCCTCATCGTCGTCTTTACTTGGTGGAGGCTTCTCCGTGCCTTCTACAATCTCCCAAAGGTCCATGGACTCCAACACCATCTCCATCTTGAACTTCCAAAGGCTAAAGTTCTCCCCCTTGAACTTGTCAATGGTCCTAGCACTCTCATTCACATGTGTAGCCATGGTGACACTCAATATGCCAAGATCAGCCCCTCCAAGCTCTCAATGTGCACTATGGCACCTCTACACTCACTTTGAGCCCCTTCTAGACTCCAAGGTGTTTCTACACACCTCTCACACTCACATCAGCCCCTACAAGGCTCTCATACTCATGTAAGCACCTCCCACTAGCAAATCAGCCCTTATAAGGCCCTAGTGTGTGAGTGCACACTCCAATCAATCAAATTGAGTCCCTTCTAGCTCAAATGTGCAACGGTTCACTTGAAGCACTCAAGTCGTCTCACAATGAACTCAAATGCAATCCTTTGCACCTCACTCAAGTATACCTCCCCTTTCTTTGCTCCTACATGCAAAGATGGCCTTTGATGACTTCAAAGAGCATCACCTAGACTCCAATGTGCATCTTATGCACCTCAATCACTCAAATCAGCACCTTTAGAGAGCAAGCAAGCAAGCACATCCACAATGTTTGAACACTTACAAGGTCCAAAAGCTTTGAATGAGCACCTCCACCACTCTTGCAACTGTATGTGCCTCCCCAAATCTCCAAATCAACCCTTGTGCACCTCCGAAGCTCCAAACAAGCACTTGTGCACCTCCAAAGCTTCAAATCAGCCCATGTGCACCTCCAATGCTCCAAATCAGCCCTTGTGCACCTCTAATGCTCCAAATCAGCCCTTGTGCACCTCACACACACAATGCCTCACAAGACCTCCTCCAAACTACTTATCAACCAAAGAACTCTCACTTGCAACTCACATGAGTGGGCCCATAACCTATTGAAGTTAAAAGAAGAAGAGAGATGGTTGCTCTAACAAGTGTAGCACACAAAGTAGTACAAACAATGAATGGAGTGACATATGAGCTTCTTTCGAAGCTCTTTACTTATAGTACTTGGTTGCACATCTCTAAGGGACTCTCAAGGGACATTCCAAGCCACTTGCAAGTCCCTCTAGGACACGTGGCACTCATGGCCGCTTCTAAGACTTAGCCACCACCCACTTGTCCTTCCAACCATATCATTGACTTGGCTTAGTCAATGCAAGTGGGCTGGTCCTTATCTCTTCACCTACTCATGCCACATGTGCACCATGTGGTAAATCACCTCTCTTCCTTTTCTCCCCTTTTACTTCCCCCCTTCTAATTCTACCTCATTGCAAACTCTATTTACAATGCCTTAACTAAGAACTACCTAAACTCCAACATCATTGACCAGCCAGAAAACGACACTCGGTATATTTGTTTTAAAACACCAACCTCAATGCTCTCCGCAGTTCTTTCGCTTACTGGTGTGCAGATTGGATCAACGAACGTACATGAGCTCCAATCCCTTCAGAGAACAAAGGATGCATTTGGAGGTGCTCCGGGTAGACAACGGCCGAATTCTGGACCTGCCGTTGTCCACAATTCGGTAAGTGTGTCTCTCTCGACGGCGAATTTCGTTGGCAGCTGTGTATTCACTATAAGCATTCACAATCATGTCTCTCATTCAATACCGTGAGGCTGACAACTGTGAATTTGTTACTTAATAAAATTGACATATTCAATACACTTTAGACAAAAATATGTAATTTCAAAGTAGGGATAACGAAACTTACTCGAGTAACTCTGTTGTATATTTCGAATGGCGAATGACATACTCGTGGATGTCCGTAAGGTCCTCCCCTGACAACCTCACATTCTTCACCTTTCCCATCACAAGTTCACAAGAGTCCCGGAGCTCCTCTTCAGCGTCCCAGATACATCGCCTGGTGTAAGGGAAGTCGGTGAAGTACTCAGTGGGAGTTTGGCAAATCCTAAAGCTTCATCATCTTTGTAGCCGGAAGCCATGCTAGCTTCCAGCCTTGCCATGTTCCTAACGTACCCAACAAGAATTCCCATGTACCTCTCCACTTTGTAACACCATCTGGCATATATTGGGCCACACTGATCAAGTTCTTCAATGATATGTACTGTTAGATGCACCATGATGTCGAAGAAACTTGGCGGAAAATGCTGCTCAAACAGACAGAGAGTCTCCGTAGCATAGTCCATGAGCTCTGAGATCTCCAAAGGATTTATTACTTTCGAGGTTATCCGTTGAAACGCCACTCCCATTCGGATCACTGCATTGCGAGGTCCTGGTTGCAAACTGCCTCTAATCGCCGCACGCAAAATTTGTTGCATGAGCACATGGTGGTCATGCGACTTAAGACCCTAGAGACGATCTTTGCCTGCATGTTTCTGTACTGTGGAGGAGAAACCCGTTGGAGTGCATGTCTCCGATACAACTCGTAGAAATGACCTACGCTCTGATTCCGTGAAGACGTAGGGAGCCCTAGGAAGAATATAGCTCTCCGTGGTGGGATGAGCTTGTAACCATAGATTACGCATGACACCGGCTTGTTCCATGTCCTTTCTGACGTCCCCCGTGCACGGGGGGGTCACTCCTCCTGTTTTGGTGACCCACGTGCGGCGGAAAAAGTAATGGAAGTAATACACCTTAAAATTTAATTTTTTTTTCCAATTTTGTTTTTTCAATAGATTGTGCTACTTTAAAAGTTTATGTTTTGAATTATTGATATTTTTTTATGATAATAGTAATTAGTTATAAATTTGTAAAGAAAGAAGATACATTGTAAAGCTGAAAATAACTTTCACACCCCTATAATACCTAAGAAAAAAAAATGAAATAAAAATTCTATAAAATAGCTTTCTATTGAAAGTTTATTTTGAGTTGAATATTGATGCAATAGTCATCATCATGTGATCTCTATAAATATTTTAGTTGAAAAACATGTCATTTTAGTTCACTTTTCAACCGTTTCTAGACAACACATCTTATGTTATTTGTAATTGAAATCTTTGGCAATAGTAACCTTTAGTCATTGTCAAACAAAGCTCAAAATTGTAGGATGAAATTATAGTTCATTCCTTGTCATTACCTAGTCAAAGTTTTCTTCCGCCGCACGTGGGTTTCCCAAACATACAAGGAGTGCCCCCCCCCCCCCCCCCCCCCCCCCCTGCCCCCGTGTCATTGTCTCCAAAAATGTGCTTCAGAATGTTTGCAGATATATTGCGTTCCGTGTGCATCATGTCCACGAGGTGCTGCATTGGGAATTCGTAGAATCAGGAAGCAAATGACACAAATATTAGCAAATGACACAAATATTAGCAAATGTTGGACAGACCAATGGAATATGAATAGACAAAGGTAATTGGAACCGAAACGATCAATAACAAAATAAAAGAGAGTAACTGCTATGGCCTACCTAATTACCGACAAACGCAGCAGTCATGCATGAGGCATATTAGACAATATATGCATGCAGCGTAATGACCTACAGTAGGAAAACTACAGACCCAGTTACGCATCACAAAGCAACTGTTAATTGATGTGTGCCACCTTACGATTATCTAGTATGGATTGAAAACCTGTCGGAGAGAGAAGTATGCTTAGTAGTACAGTTCGATCGATGGTTTGACCTACAAACATTTCCTGGCTGGGAAATGCAGACAAAGAGCACAGAACTACATTAACGGGTCAAAAATATCCTCTAATAGAGTTTAGTGATCAATGAGAAGAATTGCTTAATATCGACAATAAATCACGTAGGCTATGTAACTGATTTATAGTAGAAGGGCTTCTGAATAACAAAACGTATCCATTACGTACAGGTATCCAAGGCGGAAAAAAAATCTACGCTCTAAGTGTATTTTGAATTAGGAGGGTCTCAAACAAATTAGGTGGACATTTAACAAGTATGGCTTCATGCGTGTGAGAGCTATACGTATTGGAAGCACCTGAACTAAAAATAAAGACAAAACGGTTAATATTGCAAGGCATATAGACCAATGGAATATGAATCCACAAGGTTTAGGGAATTGAAACGAGCAATACCAAAGTAAAAGAGGTGAACGACTATGGCCTACTTAATTACGCAATGACGCAGCAGTCATGCATGACAATATATGAGACAACATATACATGCAAAGTAATGACCTTCAGTATGATAACTCCAGACACTGCTAGGTATTACAAAGGGACTGTTGAGTGACGTCTGACACCTTAAGATTATTCATTATGGACTGACAATCTGTCGTCGAGAGAACTATGCTGGATGATACATTCTCATTAATGGCTTGAGCAAGAAAAAAGTCTCAGATAGGAAATGGATATGAACAGCACAAAACTACATTAAAGTACAAAGAATCAGACCTACGAGTTTGTAATATAATAGAGATCAGTAATCACTAATGAGAATTGCCAAACATCAAGAATAAATTGCCCAGGTTAAGTATTTGAGTTATGAAACAAGGACTTATACAATAAAAGAATGCCCTTCTTCACTCGACCCTAACCAAGAAGGAAAAAAAGACGACGCTCTAAGTGTACTGTGACTTACCACGGTCTCGCACAAAATAGGTGGACATTTGACAGTCAAGGATTAGAGGGCCGGAATCATTCAGTTTTGAGCTAGAAAGAGATGAAACAAACAGCTATCATGGATTCAGATCCAATTTTGGTGAATCAAAACGTGAGGGGTGGAAACAAGGCCTTACCTTCCAGTAAGGCAGTTGGTAGAGGGATGACACTCTATTAACGCCGTACATCCGTGCAGGGTCAGAACTTTTCAGGACGCCACCGTTGTACAGAAATGTTTGTCGCATCATTCCATGTCGGATCGTCTAGGCTCCTGTTGGGCGAGACGGTGCTACAGAGTGGTCTTCCGTTCTATCGAAGCTCATAGTGTCCCGCCTGAGTGGATGATTTGCAGTGAGCCACTTCCGATACTAATGGCAAGAGTAGATATTTTTCCTTAGTGCTGTAGATCGTCTAGAGACCGTGAACTCTCCGCATCATGGACACCCAACATAACCTTTTGTGACACAACCGGGTACTACACCGTATGCTGGAAAGTCATGAAGTGTCCATATAAGCACAGCCCGTAAGTTAAAAGTGGGCATTTCCTGATATCGAGCTACGTCTACGGTCTCAATTCCCGCTGGTTGCCACAGCAATAGAAGCTCTTCCAGTAGAGGTTGTAGGAATACATCGAACAAGGAACCTGAGACCAATTGAGGACCTGGGATTATCATGCTTAAAATCATGAAGTGCTTCTTGGTACTCATCCAAGGGGGCACGTTGTAGTTTAGGAGCACTACAAGCCAAGTGGACTAAGTGGACCTCTTCATAGAGAAGGGGTTTAGGCCATCAGTGGCTAAACCCAAATGTACATTGCAATGCTCCGATGTAAATGAGGCGTCAAGTGAATCCACATAACTCCACTATATGTTGTCAGCTGCGTGTCTGATCAGTTCGTCCTCACTAATGTTCCTTATGTACCATGTATGCAATGACGCCAGTTTTGGAGTATTGTAGATGCGCTGTAGACGAGGGATTAGAGGAAAAAACCTAAGAACCTTGCATGGTACTCTGGATGAGCCAGCGCGCTTGTACCTTGGGGCCCGACACGATGGTTTGGTGCAGAACTCCTTCTCCAAATTTGTGCCCTTGTATAGCATGCAGCTATTCGGGCAGACATCTATATCTTCATGTTGCAACCCAAGTTTCCGAAGCAACTTTGTGGCTGCGTACCTTGTTGGAGGGAGAGTGTTGATCTCTGAGAGAATTGCGTTTTTGAGTACAGAGAAGAGTTCTGTGATGAATTCACTTGTGCATTTGTGCGCCCTGCGCACCTACAGTAGAATCATGACGGCACTAAGGCTACTCATTCGTGCTCGAGCATTTAGGAGCGTGTGTGGGCTTTCCTCCAACAGTCTTTATACCTCTGATACATTATCTCCTACTGGTGCCACCGGAGGTGGGTTCCCTAAATCAACCTTGTCATCGTCCTTGTTGCTGCCTTCTCTTTCCACGTCTGCCGCAAGCACTTCTAGCACATGTTTGCCTCGTAATTCAGTTCCTCGGGTAATGTCATCATACTGGTTAAATGTATTTTGCACGAGCCCTGCCATGACCAAATTCATATCTGTCTCCGGTGCTGCCTCTTGAAGAAGTCTGGCACGTCCAAATCTCCCATATTCGTTCTGAATGTGCATATCCCACTCGTCATCAGAGGAAGCCGGAGTGATACCCTGATTTTAGGGCAAGAATTCGTTAGGTCAATGTTTGTAGCATATCAATTTTAACAGAATTAATGGGTGGAATTAGTGGACAACCAGCAAACAGAATACCAAGGAGAACATATTCGATCAACATTAATTGAGAAACTTTTGCTCTAAAGATGAAACAGAGAGTTTGATTAGTGAATTAGGGTGTAAGTAGCTATGTGCGTCCTCTGTGATATGGGTGACGACCGAAGTCAGATAGGTGCTTCACAAACATAGATGGCGACCATTTGGAGGAAGGTGAGCCTACACAAATGTTGCACTTGCATAGCATTAGATAGAGGTTATTTGATTCCGCCCACGAACATTCCCGTCGCAACAGCTTTGCATCCCGTGCCACTATACGTTCTAAGCTCGTGATGGCAGTTCTAGCCAAAGACTCTATGTAGAACAGTCTGCCCGAACACGCCGCACTATTCATAAGGCTAAGTCGGTAAGAGAATTGGACACGATACCCATTCGTGAAGAATACAACATTGTGCAAACAATTTTGACTACATCTGTGTTCAAGACAATCAAATGAATTGAAGTCACCAATAGAGGACATACTTACAGTTTGGTCAGGGGAATTCAAATGGTCCAAGGATTCTGCAATGCGCCTTCCTATTGCTCCACATTCAACTACATTGATTCCTGTCCTTGTTTGCTGTAGGAGGGAAATTCCTAGTCTTCTGTTATCTGCAGAATTCAGGTTAGGAGATTAATACTCTAGAAAATAGCAGTGCAGTGACGACGTTCTTGATGCAGAAATATCTCCTTATTTTAGTCATGGTCAGTCGCTAAAATCCTGTACTTTTATAAGACAGAAGGTGCCCTAAAATCAATAGGGCGCATGTTTCATTTACAGCATGACGAGCACCGAGCATCACTTTAGACAACGGCATAGCTGGGAAGTTGGCTATGGCTTCAGTCGAAATAAGAAAAACGACATTTAATGTCACAACGTCCAAATATGTAACCTATTCTTGATCTAATTTCAGAATACGATGAACTTAGACTCTACTATCGGCATAGTGTAGACGTTGGACATATTCTAACTCTGCAGGTTTTGGTTCCAATGGTTGTGTTTCAAGTTAATCAGCTAAAAAATCTGAGCCAAAGGGCTGTGTACACAGTATTCTAAATCTGCCATGTGAAATATATTGTTGAATACATAATCCTTCTCCAGTCCTTATGAGGTACTCTCTTCATCCATTGCTGAAGTAACGACAATATTGAAACAAACCTACTCGGCGGATTTAACAAAGACACATTGTGCACAAAGCAATAGAGAGGTTCACCTGGATAGTCGCATTTGGATACTCACGTTGAAGGAGTGTGTCCGTTAAGGGGAAGCTAGTAGCCATCATCACGCGATTGATCTTCAATAAAAATATAGAGTACTCCGCATCCTGCATTTACAATGAGATCCACACAAACACACTGGAAATTAATATCAAATCTAGGGAAGTGACTTGACAAAATAGAGGTGCTTGAAGGCCAACTTGGCGTGATTAAATGCACTCTCCTCTGCCTAGATCAAGTATGCACTTGTTATGGACAGTTAGTCATTCGATGGTGCGCAATTGCTTAGGTGACATAGTGCACATTTAGATTGCACGGAGAGATAGAGAGAACCAAAGCGCAGTGGGCTGAATGGTTCTTCAAGTGCATGTTGTTGAGTAGGAGTGGCTTTGTGCTAGGTGATCCGGCCAGTAGAGAAGTGTGCTCAAAAAGAGAGGTCGTTCAGCATTGGGGTCGGGAAGTTGAATTCTATAAGGGAGAAGGGGGCGCATGCCGAGGATATGAATTCCGCGAATAGGACGGCAAAGGATATCACTTATATGTGAGTGAGCTATTCGAGAGGGTGCACCAGCGATCTCTTTGTCGAAGGATCCTGCCTCTTCACTTTGCCAGAGGCCTTGCCATGGAAGCAAGAGGCGAGCAAGTGAATTGGCTGGCTTTCTCTATGTCGCGCTTTTTCCCGGGCCACAAGCAGACACCGTTTACCCGCCTTGAAAAATACACATCTCTAAGCGCACCCCTCCCTTGGGTTTACGTGAAAGTCTTGCCGGCTTTGAAATTCGACATTGCAGGACCCTCGAATGCGCTTGCCCCGGTGAGGACCTAAACAGCTCCCCTCCAGTTCATTTAATCCAAAATACCCTGGCAGAATGTCTTCTTCTCTGGATTAGAATTTGCTTCTCTATGTTGAGATAGTACGTTTCTTAATTTAATTTCACAGATTCCCGAGGAAGAGGCAAATGAAGGCCGAGGCGAGGAAGGCAGTCCAGTGAACTCGGACCCCCAGGGACCACAAATTGAACGACCTCAGCGTCAGGAAAATCCTGCCTCTCGGTGTGCATGCGGCATCGAAGCCCAACTTATCTTGGGACTACGCGTGATAAATGCTGAAGTCTGTGCAGCGGCACAAAGGAGGAAAAGGAAAATACACAAGGATTATCTAGCAATAGCAAATGAACTGGAAAGCGCCAGGAAAGCGTTCAGAGATGCCCAAGACAAAGTGGTCCTGCTCCGAAGAAAACACGTCGAGATGAAGAGACATCATTGCAAAGGAGAAGAGAACTATAATACTACAACAGACATAAACCAATCCGCAACAATCAAGGTTGCTGAGGCCATTGCTAGCAATGAAGAGCCTGGCTGTATTGATAAACTGCGTGAAATTGCTACGCTTAGCCATGCCATACTGAAATCGGCTACCGTTGAATTGAGGAGGTTGAATAGGAAATTCAGGTATGCCGAAAGGAATCTGCAGTCAGTTTGGTGCATTGCTGCAGACAAGGTGTTAGAGTTCAAAGAACATTAGCAACGTCAAGACCGTGCTATAAGGACTCTGCAAGGGGAAGAACCACTGATGAACGCCGTGACCGATTTCATGGAGAACAAAGGTTAAGTGACAGGATTCTGAACAGTGAATTTCAATTAACCTGGACCACGACGCCACGTCGACGATTATATGCTCTGCAATCTCCTTTCCATGCAGAGACGTACGAGGAGCCCGCAAATGAACAGTAGATCCGTGATTTTCGAGGTGCTTTATGATACTTAACCGAGTTTTCTAGGATAAATCCACCGCATACAATTTTGATGTCAGAGTCCAAGTTTTTTTTATTTGTTGAATATGGCGAAATACTGAATTAGACGTACCTCAGTAATTTTGGACATACTACGACAGTCTATAGAGTCTGCATTTGGTTCTTAAAAAACATATGAGAAATTTCTAGAATCGAGTGATCCTCAATCACGAATTAAATCTCTTATCTCTCCACATAAGAATTGTGGATTAAGTCATTGTGATGTGAAGCACGCATGTTTTGTACGAACTTCGGCGTAGCCATTGAAATGTAGAACACGTTATTTTGGAAATTTCTCCATTTATTTCATAGTAAACGTCAATTTATCCAGGACGAGAGTTGAAAACTAAATCAAGGAAATCCCCAGTGGAGTAACTATACACTCTTCCCTAGTTAGTTTGGAGCGCAGACTATGAGGGGGCACAGATTATGCTCGATTTTGTCGATCAAATTATCGTACTAATTTGTCCATGCTTCCATCGCTTCGTCTTTGTCTACTACCTCTCGAGCTTCCTCGCCAAATTCTTCACGGACATTCCGCAATTCTCGAACAGGTTCACCATTCCTCAAAACCTCCACACCAATGACCTCCATCAATGTTCCAAATTTTACTGGTCCGAAGCACTCCCCCCTACGAAATGGATGATCGGATGCAGGTGACTCGCAGCTTTGGTTTGAGACTTGCTTTTGAATAGAGGGGTTAGAAATTTGAGGTGAACTTAGGAGAGAGGATACCTCATCTTTCGTTGCGTCGCTCGGTTGCAAGGATTAATGACAAACGTGGATCGATGATAGAGCTACAAGATGCTGCTAAAATTACACTGATGTAAGTGTGTGCGACAAACACTGTTAGATTTCAGCTCATATTGTTGGGCTCTTAAGCAGAATAGGAGGGCAATCTCGGGAGGCGCCATTGTAAAGTTCTGTTGTGTTGGCACCCAAAGATGGAAGAACGCTCTTTCAAGACCCCCATTGTTGTAGGTCACCTCCGCCGCTGCAAGGGACGGAATTATCGTGATTCCTAATCTTTTCGATGGCATCCTTCTCCAAATGTGGGAGCTGCTCCGGCGAGTCCGACCCTCAGGAGTACTTATCTCGAGAGATTGAGATCTGTAACACTCTCCTCCCCATGCTTCAAATTGTTGCGGAGGACAGTCATAGCCTCGGCCATTCAAAGTCCAACTGACAGCATGTATCCTGCGACAGCCCCTTCACCAATTCAGGTATGGTATTTGCCTAGCATTATGTCCATTCCGTTTTATCTTATCGATATGGATGAATCCCATATCATTCTCTTAGTTTGAATAAATGCGCACATTACAAATACCATGGATTAGGGTTTTTTCCTTCAAGAGATCTCCAAACTTTGCCACTTTCTGCAATTGTTTAGCACAAGATTTTCAATACACGCTCCCCAGAATCTCGTGATCTTTGTCGAATTCGCCCATCTCGTAACACTTGTAGTTTTCTCGGATGATTGCAGATTGGAATATCGCAAGCCCCATCGAGGTTGTGGTTACCGCAAGGACTTAGCCTTGGTGCTTTATCTTCCGGATGGACATTGGACCCTTGGAGGCCCCTAAACTGTGATCCTCCAAGTTGCCAACATAGTGCCAACGCACACAAAAACAAATCATCTCCATTCTAACGCGGGCTGACACACCTTATGCCCCACCCTGCACACACAGCTCCGCCAACCATTAGAGACCATATCCAGACTTCCCCTCGAATTTCCGGGTCTATTCCTCAGAGAAGAAGGCGCCCCAGGAGTCCCGCAACAAAGGAGCGGGAGGCCATGGCTAAAAGGCGGGCTTGAAGTTTGCAAAATGAAGCTTAAAAAATGCAACGAATTGCACATGCTGAAGTTCGACAATTAAGGTATCCAATACTAACAAACACATAGGGCGAGATTATAGACAATCGAGGGAAGTGGCAAGCTGCAGTTAGATCTATTGTAGAACTAACTGTGGATCAGTCCATTCGGGGGTATAGAAAGGAACTGGGAGAGTAGAAATGGTTGCTTAAAACCATTCAAAGGGAACCGGATCTTTGATTTTTTTTGGTTTATCCGGTTAAGCAGGAGGTATTGTCTTCCTATCTATCTATGATTCTAAGCAACGACCAATACAAGTGGCACAAGCACTATGTACGTACTTCAGGTGGCCAGCATGAAGACTGTCCCGATGAAGCATTCGCAGCACTTTGTCGATTCTGGGAGAGTCCTAAACGCAAGGCCAAGAGTGAAACTATGAGGGGGATTTGATCTAAGGTGGGTAAGGATTTATCATTTTCCAGTGAACAAGACCTCGAGGTAACCCCTACACGATCCTGACCAAGCAGGTCTCCATCGGATGATTTTGACACACCAATATCTGAGCCGGTGAAGGTAATGTATCATCAACACTTCGTCCCTTTTAGCTTGTTCTATAATTAATGCTATGAGCCCATATCTACCTTCATACTCGCAAAAATTCGCATAATCTACAGCGAACATTATAAGAGTCAGTGATGAATTCTGCACATGCTGATTTGCGAGACAGTCAGTATGACTTCATAATCGTCGTGTGGCTTGACAATATGCAAACCCATACGACACTCCCATGTGCGGCGACTGGGTCATGGAGGCTCCTACAGAATACAAGGCCACAGAAACCTTTGCATCCTAGAGGCACATTCTCCCGAAGTAGTCAATTCAACATCCTTGCAACAGGTACGACCTATTTTCTCCGTGCGACCCCTTTATTATGTGAGATGTTTCTAGTTTTCCACAGGATTTGCTTCATGTGCTGCTCACACATTGTGAGGTTGCTAAATTGTAGTGTTCTTTTTCTTCAGATGACCAGGAGGTGCAACCACTCCACTACCCCCGAGAAGGTCACGGACGCTTGGAAAGAAGGCATGAAGTCGAGGATGGACTTCCTCCAAATGAACCTGACGGAGTTACTTCAACTCCTAAAATAGGATGTATCATTGGACAGCAGACGCCCTACCAAGGCATTGCCGAATGTCCATGTCGAGGACATGAGAGCAGACTTGCGCGAGAGCAATTACCATAATAGAGATACCCCCCCCCCCTCACCCAATTGGTGGAACGAGTGAACATGCACAGCCAGAGAACACACTATCCAGCGTAGGTTACCTCTTCCTTCCACTTTATTGTAGAACAGTTTAGGTTTTTTTTTTTTTTTTTTTTTTTTTTTTTTTTTTTTTTTTTTACTTCCAGTTTGATTAGCCATGGTTCAACGGAATGTAAAGTATATGTAAATTTCTTATGCCTTATCGGTATCTTCAGGCTCATCCGGGGAGATGGAGCGTCAACGGTCCATGTACCCTCATTCACAGTCGCCTTGCAGCGGCGATACAGTCCTATTGTCGCATGTTTTATGTAGTCAAGCAAAGATTTGCAATTCCGGCTCCTCTCTACCGCTTACTTCCCCATAGTGCAGCCGTGGCACGAATACTGGAAGTGTTACCGTGGTCGACACTGTGTCTGCTGTCCAGCCCAGCATGACAGACGTCGAGCCAGCAGGCACCATTGCTGAAGTAAGCAGCGTAGTTATCTCGGAACAGGGCATCATCACAAAAGGAATCTGAGGCAGGAAGTCTGGTTTATGCTCAAAAATACCCCCTGAGTTCCAACCTGCGAAAGACAATGACACCCTTGTGGCAGCCAAGAAATCAGTTTGGATAATACATCTCAACACGGCGAGATTGTTGTCACGGCAAGCAAGAGTGGTCATGGTCCCCGTATGAAGCTCGTGAAGGACGGTTGTCCATGTCCAAGCGGTGCACAATGGATCCACGTCCTCCGAGTTTTCAAGCCATCCGTTAAAGTGATGCACCCAAGCCCAGAGGACGAGAGACAAACACTTGACTGCACTCTTCCTCCGAAACGGGGCCGGTATGCCCTTCTACTGTGGGACTTCACATATCTGATCCCGTACAAGGTCGATGAATTGACCTGCACATTGTCCTAAACGTAGTGTGACCGCATTAGCAGACACTTATCGTGGTATATCAGTTACGTTTACATGAATTTGTTAGAATCCATGACTGAATTCCCTGATGTTTGGAAGGATTTACGTAATAAAAACACAACTGAACTTTTCCCTGTAAAGCTATAACAAGAGGACCCTGCATGTATCATCGTAATGGATGGTCTGGATCCGAAATTATAGAAACAAATCCACTGAGTGCATTGAACTTTACCGACTTCATATTGACATTGGACGGGATCAACTATTTTGAGCAAAAAACTAATCCGGATCATAATTCCATTCTAGCTTAATTCAGGTTTCTAAAAATATACTTTAATTAATTCAGGTCGAAGGAGTAATCGCTAAATAGTTGGATGGCAACGGACGTTAGCATTGTCCATGGTATGAACCAATGATGATCGAGAGGATAAGGTTATAAATCGTAAATCTGGATACGGTTATACGAACCAAAATGGACGTTAGCCGGATAAGAGCATTTGAGATCCGGGTATATAGCCAACGAGTATGAGCAGCCTCGACCATGTTATAGATAAGTACGTCAGCAGGCAGGATATAGATCAATACTTCTACCCCGGATAGGAGTAAGAAATTCTTGAAGTGAAAGTCAAACAGTCAAACTTATCTATGACCCACATTTCACCCCAGGATTACATGTTCGCAAGAAAGCGGATGATGCATCCACTGACTTTGTTCATCCGTAAAGGATGTCTCGAAAATATGGGCAGCAACTTCTTTTACGGGTCTTTTTATTTTCCCCCATCAAGAGGTGCTACCGGTTGCTAGGCTCGGTGGGTTCCATTTTGATGCCCCTCCCCGTGTAGGGGTCCTGGGGTCTTTTTTTGGTTTTTTTTTTTATAAATATAGGGCCGTAGGCATCAAATTACCCTAGGGAGGTCTTCATGAGATCACTAGGACCCCCACTCAATGCAAGTAATAGGGGCAGAGATTTGCCCCCTCCCCTCCCCTCCCCACCCCGAGCCTGGCATCCGACCCACCCCCAAGCACCGCTTGATGGGGTAAGTTAAATAGACAGATCCTTCTTTCACCTAGGTTGCCTGCCCTCGCAGGCTCGCACCATGGCGGACCCACCCCAATGAGTGGGAAATCTGTCTTCCGGAAGCGTACCTGACAGGCGACCACAACGACGCGACCCCCGAAGCGCCTCGTTCGACGGACAGACAGTCGCTGGCGCCCTCGATACAGGCCTCGTTGCGCACTCTGATTCTACTACTACTGCAGTGGGATGATATAACAACCTTTCCAAGTCCAGGAAGGAAGCTTATGCTCAGATCGAGAGAGAGCGAGAGAGAGAGAGAGAGGAGAGAGAGAGAGAGAGAGAGAGAGAGAGAGAGAGAGAGAGCGAGAGAGAGCAGAGAGAGAGAGAAGATAGAGAGCGAGAGGAGAGAGAGAGAGGAGAGGAGAGAGAGAGATGAGGAGATGAGAGAGAGAGAGAGAGAGAGAGAGAGAGAGAAGAGCTGCAGCTGATGAGATAGCGACGAGCTTAGACGAGCTCTAGTATATATCTCTCTCTATATCTCTCTCTCTCTCTATCTCTCTCTCTCTCTCTCTCTCTCTCTCTCTCTCTCTCTCTCTCTCTCTCTCTCTCTCTCTCTCTCTCTCTCTCTCTCTCTCTCGTTCAGGCAGTCGGTGTGCACAAGTAAGGTAACTTACGTGACGTTCGGACACACTGCGGAAGGACACTCTCTCTCGACCAGTGTTGCGACCACCATCCCTAAGTTGCCCTTCTTCCTTCCTTTTCTTTCCTTCTTTTTTTCCTTTCGTTGCTCTCCTGAGTAAGTTATTCGCTGTTGTTCCAGGCTCCCTCTCGTGTTTCTCATCTTCACATGCGTGCGGAACCGGAGTAGAGTGGACAAGTGGGTACCATGGCGGACGCCTCCGGCTCGCCCCGCACAGCCACGGCCACAGCTATGGAGGACACTCTGGCCTCGGTGCAGCGGGCCCTCGCCTTGCTCCACCAGCTCCAGTGCTCCGTCTCCGCCTTCCAGCTCCCTTCCCAGCTTGTCCTTCTCGACCGCTTGTCCGTTCTCTCTCTCTCTCTCCCTCCCCCGTGCACTAGGGTTTCGGCCTATCTTTCTTTTATTCCTTGTTACATGGGGTGGAGGATTCTTGCTGCTGCTGCTGCGCTGTAACTCTGCTTAAGCTGAGTATGTTTTGTTTGTTTCTACTTATCTCATGGTGGAGGTGGCAGGAATGGATTGGTCACTGAGCTCGGAAACATGCATTCTGCTTCCCAAGATTGTCACATTCAGATTCCACTGGAAGTTTTGAAGTATGTCCCTGATTTGTGCCTGCCTGGATTTTATAAATGTCTGCTACCTTGAATTTGGTTGGTTCCATATTTTATTCAGACGATTTTAAGATCCTTCTAGCATTTATCATTACCAAACCTGAGCTACTCAAAAGGTTAAAACGGAAATTATCAAATAGACCGCTCACAAGTCACTTAGGTCTTGGTTGAATTTATGTTTTATATTTTATATTAACAAGTTACAGAATGGAGCGGGGAACTGCAAGACCTCTCTATAATTTTTCGCTGTGTACATCATAAAATGTTCAGGTGGCGTAGATTTGCTCCAATGTGATGATTTAACAATGTTAGAGTGGAAAGATGAGTTTTCGGTTTACTGTTCGCAGCATAATGCTGCGATGACACTCTTTTCCTATAGTAGAATTGAGCTGTTTGTCCCTCGTTTCATTGTTTAATTGATTGAAGAGGTTGTTGAAACCTGCTTATTAAATCGTTTTTGGAGGCACTGTGCTGAGCCTTTTCGCAGTGATTTAGTATAAGTTTGAGATTAAAATTGTGGAAACATCCATGGTAATTGACCTTTATGTATTCTAATCCTTGGTGGCTCATGGGTTGTTGAATATAAACAGTTTTATAGATGAAGGACGTAACCCTGATGAATTTACAAAGCACCTACTCAATGGTTGTGTCCAGCAGAATCAAGCATCAAAGGGCAAGGTGGATTCCTTCAAGGTATGCTGATAGCCATTGAATATAGGTTGTAATTCAGGAGAGCAGATGTCACCGCTTTAGTCTTAATTCTGCTGCTTCAATTGGCCGACTGGTATTGTTTCCATTCGATGTTGCATCGTCTCAACAGTTCGCCATCTTTTAATCTATTCACGTAATAGGAGTTTCTTCATAATGTATGTTAAGCGAAGGATTTACTGTGAGATCATGAATTTCCAGGCACTGCGAAAAAATCTGCTAGAACAGGTGGAGGAAGTTTTCCCTGACGAAACTGAGGCCTATCGAGAAATACGTAGTCAGTCATCTGTTGTGAGTACAGTCCCTTATCTTTTGCGTTCACAACCATCACACTGATTTTTAAATATCCCCGTGGAACTAGGTCTACGAAGTTTACACCGCCTCCGTCTTATGATGTGTGCCTAGTCCTCCCATACGCCTTTGCCGTGGTCTCTGCTATATGCTTTATCAATGCTGCTATTTCTTCTACTTTTTTGATGAACTGACCATGAACTTAATAGACATAGGCTTTGTGTCTTTAGGATTGCATCAGTTGTATATATACCTCAAAAAGAGAAAGTCCTCGTACGTAATCCGTGCATCCTCGTTTATTAATAATAAGGTTGTTATGAGCACAAGTTATTGACCATTGAGTTGCACCCCTTCTTGATAATTGGTTGCAGGAGTCTCGAAGGGCAACACATACAGGAAACGTGTTGTCCAATGGTGACATGAAACTTAAAATTGAGCACTAGAGTAAGCATACCTACTATGAACAACTCAAGAAATTTCATATTTTTCTTGTGATATATGATGCTTTTTTAATTAAGTTTTTTGAAGCAGAAGTCCAAAACACCAGAATTCTGTTTCATTTGGATGTGATTTTATGGCAATATAAGGAGAGTTCCCTTTTTTCAAATTTTAATGTAATTAGGAAACATTGAAAGTGTGTCATCTAGACTTAGTGAATGAGTGTACAAGATTCGCTTAAGTACCGTAACTAAATTTTATAAATTATACATTATAAACTAAACAAATTATAAATTATAAACTCTTATAAATTATAAATTCCAAATTATCTTTCATAAAGTATGGAGTCTGCTTTGAGGCACGTGGCAATTTCATAGAATTTTGACAGGGTTGGTGTTGGGCATGGCTTGAAATCGGATACTTCTGCTTTAATACTTGTCACTGATGTGTCTATTGCGGACAAAACAGGCCAGTAGAATATTTCTTGAGTATCGAAGATTGCATTCCATCTGACGACAAGGGGATTGTTTTATTTCTGTTCTAAGACGTATGGGACGAGAGCAAGAGGAAGAAAGTTATCATGACCCTCTGTTGTCCACAAGATACGGTAGTATTGATTTCTAAGGAGTGCTTGTCTACTGTTAGCTTCAACTTTTTTTTGAAAGTTACGACATAATTGCTCACGAAAAACACTATGCATGTGGCATTTTAGAATTCTAGAACTAGGTATGAAGGAAGCGTCCATTTAGGAGTTTCTTTAGAGGATGGAGCATGGCCTCTCTAAGTTGGAGAAAACACTACGCCTCAAAATTGATTTTCAAAATTGTTTCGAAAATGGACTTTTTACAGCTTTGGCTGGGTTGGCAAAATCACAAATTGTTTAAGAATTTTATGAAAAAAACATAAAATTGAACCTATGCAGTTGTAAGAGCTTCTTGAACTAAATCTCAATTCTATATTTTTTGTTTTTAGAAAATGATCAAATTAAAAATTAAAATCTGTTTAGTTTTAAGACAAACTTTTCTCTACTATTTGGATTGTTTTATTATACACCACTATATTGTAAGTAGTCTGTTGATTGAGAATTCTCTGGTGAAAAGCACTGTGTAACTAAACTGGTAATTTGGAATTACAAGAGAGTGCACAGATTTGATTAGGTTTGAATTGAGAATGGGCTGATTTAGAATGAAATTTGCCGTGTAAAGGGATGTCCCGCCCACCCAATTGTAAGGGAAGTTTTTTTTAATACAAATCCAATTTTTATGAAAAAATTGAGTTAATAAAAAAATAAAATGTGTATTGACAATATTATGCACCCAAGTCCCTTACAATAAAAAATTCACAGTTATGGGCTCTTTTATAACCTTTTAAAAATGTGTATGAGAAATTAACATCATGTACATTATATTAGTATAAAATTTAGATCTTGTGTAGTGCAAAACTTTGATATAAAAGAAAAGTCAAAATTTGCTCATTCTATTTAAATAGTTCAGAAAAAACGATTTTATCTATTTGTAAATTATGTAATCTTCAATAGTCTTTTAGTTCATGCAATTAAGTTTAATGAGCTTTTCTAGTAGTCTAAGGCATTAAAGGTTTTAAGGTTGAAGATTCAAAGAAAGTTTTTTTTCTTTCTATTCTTTCTCTTTTTGCTTTAGAAATGGCCGATTTTGGAGTGTTTTTGGTGAGATATGAAGGAACTTTAGGGATTAAAGATCAAAATAGCCCTTTGTGATTACTAATATACAAATTATTATGATGTATTTGACTTCATATAGACTTTAGATTGAAGTGAAGTTTGACTTCATGTCGATGGTATATTGATAAGTATTGGAATTCCAATTTGAAATTTTTCTTAATGGTAAAAAAACGCCAAAGGTACATCCCTGTATCTATTATTCCAAAGAGACTCTCAAAGGTTGTATTTCTACAACATATGAATTACATTACTTGTTTAAAAAAATACCATAGCTTTTTAGCATTGATGGATGTTTTTTGTGACAGAGGTTCTTTGTATCGGTAGTAAAAAAGTCTTCAATCTTCAGACAATTATACAACATTTGCAAAATATAATATTTTGAATAAATCCTCAATGTATGTAATATTAATTGAATCAATGAATGTAGTACCTTATGTTAATTGTGAAAGAACTCAACCTTGGAAGGCTATAAAAAGTAATTACTCTCCACACATTTCTCATTCGAAGAAATGTTTGTGTTATTCTATATGAAAATTCCATTTAAATAACACAAATAAGCAAATAATACATAGGCATAGAACTAGTTGTACTTTGCAATGTGCTCCAATCAAGCATATCAACAACTTGCCATTGAAGTGTACGATCCAATCATAAATATGAATAAGATAAAGAATTAAGTGAAATCACTAGTGACATATTAGGTGAGGAAGTGGGGGAGTTTCCTAACAACTCTGATGTTATGCATGTTAAAGTTTGCTCACATGCCAAGTCAACTTGTGAGAAACAATACACGTCTTATTAGGAAATCGTAAAGCCCTTCAAGCTTTGCGGGATGAAATAAAGAGAGCTTCCTGAGCAAAATTCCCTACGAGTTCACAACACCCTCTACACATGGGGCTTTCTTCAGACGAGGTGATTCCAACCAACCCGCCCTTACAGACTTTACGCCATGTCCTCCCACAGACGCTAAAACCTAAGAATCAAGATGGTGTCATTGTACAAATCATATCAACATCATAAGGAAAGAGATACATGGCTGCCTTCTACACTAACAAGTATGCGTCAGTAACCTAACATGGAGCTGAACACGGATTTCAAGTGCAAACTAAAATTGAAAAACAGTGTTCAGAAATCATCTCCACTAGCATCCTCATCGCTGAAATAGCCTGCTTTCTTTTTGGGTCCCTGCAACAAGTGTAAAGAATTTCGGTGCATATTAACTACAACTTCATTTGGCAGGTACCCGTTAAAATATTGTCTAAGACTAATCAATTGCAAACTTCAGTATGGTACAATTTTTGAGAACAGTAAAAGGAAACTGCTGACGTTCAAGCAAAACAATGATCAAAGTTCTACTATTCCAGCTTTCATGACTGCAATCAGAACTTTTGGACAACATGACCAAAACAATTTAGTCGCCACTACTTTGACGAATAGACATATTTGAGCATACCTTCAAACCCCGTAAAGCTGTGCCATCCTTGTGAGATCCATTAATATCTGCTGCTGAGTTAACACCCCTGCCAAAAGAAATTACAATGCTAAATGACGAGAAAAATAAAATTGATGGAAGATATGAGTGACGACACGGGTGATACAGCCACTAGATTAACACTACCACGAAGAACATAGTACTAATGATCTCCATCATCACTAGTACTTCCGGTGAAGATTATTATTCGGAAGCCAAGTTTTGAACTTCACCGGGGAATATCTCCCTAATAAGCGACATTTATAACACCCACTATATAAATTTGAAGATTACATTCAACAGACCTATCTGGTTTTAACACCATCTGCTCTTAAATTCGCGTAGACCAGCATACAGAACCTGGATCCATACTCCGTGTGAAGGGAGAATGCAAGAAGTGAACTCACAACGTATGACGTTCCTAAAAGATTCAAAAAGACCAGATCGTGTAAACTTACGTTGACGCTACAGCAGATGCCCAATCATCATCCAGGAACTCTGTTTCATCAACCTCCTCATCACTACACAAAAGGCCACCATGCATAACTTATCAGGAAGAAAACTAAGTCGAGATCATTAGAAAATGCTTATTCAAGACTTACAAAAATCTACCTTGTCGTAAAACTTCACCAAATACAATTTTCAGATCACACCATATACTATATAAAACAAACCAGAAGAAGACTGAGTTTCAACTTATGTCAAGACGGTCCAAAGGTAATGCTGAGTTACAAAAGATTAAAGCGAGTTAGCAAATAAATTACTCAATGTTTGCAAGTACAAATGCGTCTTGAGTTGTTTGCAAGTTATATAAGATACTATTGAAGAGAAATCAAAACCCTCACACCAGAAATAGTCAATTTATAAAAAAATAAGCTGGTGTAGATACGTTGACCAACCATGGCAAGTACCACAAAATATGTAATATGCAAACACAACAAAGGCCACAAATGAGCCAGATTGTTATACCTCTCATTGTGCTCTCTTCTTGGTCCACCGTCATGTCTTGTCTGTTCTCCTCGTTTTCTTTTTGCTACAGGCCGTTCCCTTGAACCTAACTGGTGTAGCAGACACAAAAGATCCACTTCCAAAAAACAAATTAATAAACAGCATCTGCAGCAGATATGCAAGAATTGTGCCTATTGATCATCGGTAAGTGGCGAATAGATTAGAAACAGCACAACCAAAATCTGTCAGCTACATTAGACTGCAAAACTAAGTGATCATTGCTGTCTAAGCCCAGTTGAGCAAACCGACAACCCAAAGAGGTGATATGAATCTTAACTAAAAAAATTCGACAGTTTCCCTCCAAGATTGGCTCAAAAGCTTACCAGGTTTTTAGGACACTCATATGAGAGATGACCTCCTTCTCCACATTCATAACATCGGCTCTTATCTTTGTAATCCTGCAAACGATTCGCGAAATAACCTTAGCTTCCGTATAGATCACATTCCATACTGCAAACAGGGTCCTCATTCAGGCAATTATTTACAGCTCTCCCACTTGAATGGGTGTGTGATTGGACAGACTGTTAAGAATCTCATAGCGGAGAAATCTCTGTAGAAAATGATTTAACCACTACAAGAAATGCATCGGGCTGGTACCCGGCGCCTAATGAATTCCTTGGCTCGACCATTGTCCTCAGCAATAGCAACCTTCAGTGTCCTTTTGTTCAGTATTTTTCCGTTCATCGTCTTCACCTACATCACCCCTACAGCATCAAGTTTGCAAGTCAAACAAAAAAGACGAGCAAAGAAGTCTGGCTCAAAATGAAGATCGTAAAGATTATGCACGTCATAAATAAAGATATTTGAAGCCTCCAAAGTACATGATACGAAATCAGGTCCGGAGCATACTAACGAAAAAATGCAGTTTTTGAATAAATCATCAACTTTCAATCTTTGAATGCATTCTCTCGACAACGGCTAGCATTGCGAATTCCTTAAAAAAAAAGTTCCGTACATCTAATAACTTACCGCCATATGAGCGTCATCACGATTGGCATACAAGATAAACGCCACTCCTTTACTTTCTCTTGTTCTCCTGTCTTTCATGATCGTAACCCTGAACGTAAAGACCAGAAATAATTCTTTGTGAAAAGGCGGGAGAGTAGTACAAAAATCTAATTCGAGACGATTATACAACCTAACTGGCAATCGACAAACACACTCGGGGGGGGGGGGGGGGGGGGGGGGGGGGGGGGGATGAAAGAAAGGATAAGGAAACCAAGAGAAGGGCAAAATGAGGTGTGACTAAAAAAGTGCGTGAATATTACACAAACGGAAGAAAACAAATTCAGCGTTGGGTGTAACAAGAAATAAGTGGTTGCGGCGTAATTCTCGATTATAATTTCCAGAAGATGCAACCTGAAAGTTATTCATCAGAATTGGCTTCTCCAATACAAGCAATTGGCATTTTACAAGCAATACAGTACAAATTGTGATGAAAGCAATTTGCTTGTAAAATGACGGAGGATGATTGCATTCTCCGGGCTAGGGTTTCGGAAGAGGTGGAATAAACTTTTGAAGTAAGCTTGCATAACAAATTTTAGAAGGAAGTGTGGAAGACGTAAAGGGAGGGAGGACTAACTTGCCGATCTTGCCGAAGGTGCTGAAGATGGTGTGCAGATCGCTGTTGGTGAGAGTGAAGTCGAGATTGCTGACGTAGACGGTGGACTTGGAAGGAACAAGACCGCCGCTGCCTTGGCTCTGGCGGGTTCCATGATGGCGCGAGGACGTAGTCGCAGGGGCATGGCGGGGAAGATGGTCGTCGTCATCGTCACTGCTGCTAAGCCGCTGCGGCTTGAGTTTGGGCTTGGGCGTAGACATGGCGGCAACAGAAGTGAATGCGCAAAGAAAAGAAGGAGACGCAGGCTCAACACGAGAGGAGTGAACTTGACGACAGACAGACACAAATCATGAACTAGGTCTTTGCCAATTTTGAGTAGAGCTTAGAGCATCCCCAGTGAGCTGTAAACCTGTAAGCCTGTAATTATGAGAACGTCGTTCTCCCAAACCTGAGTGCCTTTCCGAAGCAAAACATTCCAAAACCGTTTACAGATTTACAGGTTTGCCCCAAAAAACCTTCCAAAATGAGGTTTCGACCTGTAAATTACAGACTTACAAGCTCAAATACAGGCTTGGCCTGAACCGCAATTCACGTCTTTCTACATCTTTCCGATTACAGGTTTACGGTTCAGGCCTCACTGGGGATGCTCTTAGATGACAAATCATGTCACTTGGCCTAATTTCAACTTCTCAACTCGGTCAATTTTGTTGTATTACATTAATTTTCATGTGTTGGCAACATTGATATTTTGTCTTATAGTGCATTGAACGTACAATTTTATTTATCTATTGTTTTGGAAACGCAAGTGTAATACATTGTTGTGATGTTATCATTGGCGGAAGCATCGCTTCAGCAAGGACGCCGGAAATTAAGTTATCAAATCTATTTTTACCATCAAATCACTTTAAACATTTTATGTCCGTGCATGTAATATCTTCATCTCTATTGTCTTTTTGTTCCACAAATCTTCTAATCCTCGCAAATGATTTGCTCCAATTACTCCAACAATTTTTCTTTTTAGATACCATAATGAATTTGTCCATCTTTGATTTCGTCGATCCTTCAAATCGGATTGACGATTTGATATCTCAATCCCCTCACTTGAATAAATGCTTTTGAACCAATCATATATATTATCTCTAGCTGGTACGTCTAGTTTCTGATGGTACACCAAATCGTCTTCTAAGTGAGAAGCTTCATAATCATCTGAAGTCCAATCGTCTTCTAGTACAATTCTAGCTCCCACTGCTCCTCCTTCTTCAATTGCTACATTCATCTCTTTTCCCAATAATCCAAAAATATTAAAAATCGTCCGCATTTTTCCGTGAATGTTGTCAAAAAGTGAGCTATCTAGTGCATCACGAATATCATCATAATATGAAATAAAAGTTGATAACAAACCCTCGGTTTCCCAGTGGTACGTATCGTAGTATTGATCTCTTTGCATTTCAACCATTACATAGTTTGGGCTTATTGCTCTAATTACTTTTCTTACAACATTCTTGCATGTTTGTGAAATATGATAAGTGCCTATTAAATATATATCTGCCCCGTTTGTTTCATTTTTCAAATGTAAGATTGGAAAACCATCCATAGTATCCTAAATTATACCATAATTTTGTTGGTTTGTATTCATCCATAAAGATTCTTCTTCATTTTCCTCAAGTTTCTGCAATTCCTTCACAATATACACTTTATGTTTTGGGTGGTTGATAACCTTCACAATATTGCACTATGGCAGAGATGCGTCAAAGATAACGCCGTTTAACGCGGTTTTTAACGCAGTTTAACGTGGATTTTTTGACTAATCAAAAGTGACGCGCCCTGTCACATAGGTCTTTTGATTATGACGCGACGCGTCATAATACGTTAAAACGTTTTAACGTGCGCACGTCATCTCTGTTAAACCACGTTACTCGGAATTGCCAGAAGTTACCTAGGGTCAGTAAATCGAGGGAGTTACTTTTTGCCACGTGAGCATTTCCCGCTGTTTTTCATTCCACGTTGGAGTTTACGTGGATATTTCCCTCCATTGTCCATTCCACGTCAGATATTGCGTGGCAGTTGACGTGGCACTTGATTTCAACGGCTGAGATGGTGACACGTGTCATGATCACGGATCGTAGAATATTCCCGGATGCGTTTACGGTGTCGGGTTTTGTATGTTTACAAAAATGGTTTATGTTGACGGTTTTTGTGTGTTTACGTAAACGTAGTGTGACGTGTTTTGTATGTTTACGTAAACGTAGTGTGGACGTTCATTATAACGTGTTTGGACGCTGATAAACGCATGTGTCACGTATTTGAATGCGTTTTGAAAAACGTATTTAGACGGAAGTTGACGTTCGCAACGTCAACTCTTTGTAACATTAAAGTGGATTTTGGGTGTTCACAGAAACGCAATTTAATGTTTATCCGGACGCATAGCTCATGATCATTATGACACATACAAACAGTATTGAACGTAAGCAATAACGTTCTGTAACACAAGAGAACGTCATTCAAAACGCAAATGAAGCGTCAATTAAAACACAATTAAACACGCTGTAACTTTTTTGCTACAATGTTCTGTCATTCAAATACAAAATACATAAAGTCTACCTCTACATTGCGATAGCATACAGCTTTCTACCAAAATGAGCTCGTCCACTTCTTGGAGGTGCGATTGGCATGTAGAGGACGCAAACGGTGCGTACATCCCAGGAGGTTCACGCTAGATTCTTCTTAATCTACACAGGCCACATGAATAAGCCAACGGTGAGGTCACAGCAACAAATCAGCCAAAAAATCCCATCTGAAGGTTTAGTATCAGAAGCTCTTACCCGTTTAAAGGTTTTTACCGGCACTATTGCATTCTGTCCCAACAATTTCTCCAAACCCCCAACTTCTTCCTGTATACACAATTGCGTCATCATTAGGATAGAGGAAAGTAATGGCCTCATGAAAGTAATATTCAACTTCTAAACTTTCACACACACACACACACACACACACATTCCTAGCTCCACACTCACACACACACACACATTCCTAGCTCCACACTCACACACACACACACATTCCTAGCTCCACACTCACACACACACACATACTCCTAGATTCATACTCACACACACTCCTTGCTCCATACTCATACACACACACACACTCCTAGCTCCAGCTGAAACACCCAGATAGAGAGAAAAAGAGTCAATCCTCAACCCAAAACCCCCTCAAAAACCTAGCCGCCAAACCCTAGCCGTCAAACCCTAGCCGCAAAACCCTAGCCGCCAACCCTAGCTGCCTTTATTTTTTGTAATACATTTGAACGCACTTTATGTTACAAGAAACGCACTTTCTGACCTAAGAAACGCGTGCGTCACTGTTGACAACCTCCTAGACTCCCAAATAAAATATTGCAGGTCAAATCTTACATTCCACGTCACCAAATTCCTCCACGCACACGTTCCACGTCTGCGCAAGCATTCCACGTCAGATATGTTCATACGTTTTTTGCCACACATCTTAACGCACTTTTTGTCACAAGAAACGCGCACGTCAATATTGACAGCCCCCCCAGGCTCTCAAACATTGCTTGACCGGTCAAACCCTAAACCTTCCACGTCAGCCTATCACCCTACAACGCATTCCACGTCAGCACAGTCATTCCACGTCAGACTTCTCGGTACGTTTTTTTTAACACACTTGAACGTGGCGCATGTTACCTATAACGCCTCAATGTTATAAGAAACGCGCTGCCCTGGATACTACTATGGTCAACCATAGTCAAAACTACCTTCCACGTCAGCCATTGACTCTTCAAGCATTCCACGTCAACGCACTCATTCCATGTCAGTCAATGTGTTATGTTTTTTTTAACACATTTTAACGTAGCACCTGTTAAGATAAACGTCCTCCCTGTCATAAGAAACGTGCTGACATGGAGACTTACTATATTTAGTCATATCTAAAGTTCCTTGAGGTAAAAAAGTAGGTGAAAAAATTACTGTCCAACATGAACGTGTCCGTTTAATTTAACATGATGCCGTTATTTTGAACGTATAAATTTTATTCGCGTTTCACCCATATCCTCTTCGACGCAATGACGTTATTGGTGACTTTTTCACGTTAAAACGCTTGACGCGCGCCACGTTTAATTGGATATTTTTTCCACACTAATTCAGGATAGTGTGGATTTACGTCATTTTTGACGCATCTGTGCCATAGTGTTGGATAGCATATAGTATATGAGGAATATACAAAAGAATATTGCCAAGAATGTCACCATGGTTGATACTAAAAAGTTTGCCACTTTTTCTCCTACAGTCAAACCTTGATAAGTGTTAATGGTTGGAAGCATACTTTTTGTTAACACTTAGGGAATAATAATACTTAACACTTATTGAGGGCAATGCCAATGGTTTGTAAAGGCTTCCCTAGTGCCTTTGTCAACACATCCGCCACCATGTCCTCCGTTTGGGCAATACCTCAAGCTTATCTTGGCGCTCTCCATCTTCTCTCGAATGAAGTGATGTTGAACATCAACGTGCTTCCTTTATGAATGATGTGTGGAGTTCTTTGCTAATGCAATGCACCCTTGGTTATCACACATGATAGTCGTTGCATCAACTTGGGCACACCTCACATCTCCTAAGAGCTTGCGAGGCTGAATGGCTTCCTTAGTGCTTTGGCTAGTGGCCATGTACTCCAACTCTGTTGTAGACAAGGCAATTGTTGGTTGCCTCTTGCAATTCCACAAAATGGCACCATCTCTAAAGAAGAACACATACCCCATTGTTGAGCGACGATCATTTGAAAAGCTCCCGCCCAATCTTCTCAATAGCCTCTCAACTTGATGTTGGTGGCACCAAGGCACAACTTGTACTACAAGGTACCTTGCAAGTACCGCATGATGCGCTTGACTGCACTCCAATGAGATGGACCACCTCTAGACATGAAATGACTCACCATGCTCACCACAAATGCAAGATCAGCTAGAAACATTGTGACCAATTCAACAGAAATTTAACAGGAGACCGTTGATTATGGCTGTTGATTTGGTCGCGTTGATTTGGAATTTTTTTAACACGGGATTGATGATGTTTATCTGTTGGTCATTTTTCAATTTATCCTTATGTTCTCTACAATTGCCACGTCATGAGCATTTTTGAGGTGTCATAAATGGTCCCAAGTTGTTTTCCCATGTACATGTGTCATTTGTCAACATTAGATTTGTTATTAATTGAATAAATTATCGGTTTAGTGATCCTTTGGCCCATGTTAGTTTAAACTGACAAATCATGAAGGAGCAATATTTTTTACAATTTGTGATTTGCTTATGTTACTAAAATACAATAATAATTAGATTGGTTCCATTTTGTCCACGTATTCAAATTTTACGGTGTATAGGGTGAATTTCTTTTTGACATGTGTCACTTTTGAAGGTTTCTTATAGGTCATATAAATGGACTAGGCACGCTCCACATGTACTTTTATATTTGGCTGGCAATAGATGGATGGATATTGGTTAATCTTATCCATCATAGGTCCATTTTAGGTACATATTTATTACCAATATTATGGAATTTAGTTTCAGAACTTCCGCAACATTAAAACGATCAGTTTGTAATAAAGCTTGATATCAAAACTTTCCAATAAATCAGCATAGGTAAATTTAGAAAGTAGCCATTTACAAAGGAACACCACATCCATCGTGTATAATGATGTAGATTGCATGACACTCATCCTTGACACCAGAAATAATCCTATTGGATTTCATCTATTTAACTTCATCGATACTAAAGTTATCATCTACTTCCTAATTGCTTCCGTCAATGGTCTTTGTGTTCTTAAATCGCATCTCGTCTATCCAAGTTTTGGTCTTATGATTCGTATTCTTAGGCTGCCCAAAGTAAGCTTGTCCTAATTGGTAGAAATCGATGCAATAATCAAAATGTCGTAAAGAAAATCCCAAAAATTGATAGCATTATCAATCAATTTCAAAATCTCACTATCTACAGCAATCCTGGGACCAGACAATCTACATCCTAGCACTTCAATACCACAACATGATCCACCCATCCTCGTCTCACTGCATGACTCCAGTTTATACTGCAAAATGGGATTCACCCTGAACCAGAAACACATGTTGAAGAATTAATTGAATAGTTGAATTGAAGATGAGTTACATTCAAAATATTCCAAACTTGAGCGGTGTGGGAAAGTGAAAGTATTGTACCTTTCAGATGTGTGAACGTCATTTGATTTCATAATCCTCAATTTTTTGTCGCCCTATCTTCCAACCGCCACACCATTGTCTTTTTTGCAACTATAATGCTTTGCAAGATACATACTACCAGGGTTGTTCATGGGACATAAGGACCGGACCGTCCGTCCGGTCCGCTCGTCCGTCCGTTAAGGGTCAGGGGAGGTCCGTTTGACCGAGACTTACGATTGACCGTCCAAATGGTGAAATGGAAGTTACCTTGGCCACCTAAGATGCCACGCGTCTGACATGTCACCAAATATTCCACATGTAGAGTTGACACGGAGGATGACGTGGCTAAGAGGTAGGGCGCCAACGCCTTGGGGGAGGGGGGCGCGAGTGGCTTCGAAGGAGGCGCGAGCGTCTTGGGAAGGGGGGCGCGAGCGAGGGACGCGAGCGACTGGGAGGGGCGAGGGCGCCTGTGAAGGGGGGGCGCGAGCGGAGAACAAGAATCAGGCATTGAAGGAAATTAAGACATGAGTGAAGTTTTCATAGTGACATAAATGAGAGAAATTTCAATTAATGTCGATACAGAAATACATTCAATAGCCTTAGCTAATGTTTTATGGACATTGGCCAAGGTTAACATATAAGTATCTACATTTAAATATGTATATTATACTTATTCTATTTCTTTTTTTTTTTTTTTTTTTTTTTTGGAGTCATATATATTATACAGGGTTGTCACGGACGTCGGGACGTCCGCGGACGTCCGCAAGCGCCCCAGGACGTCCTGTGACTTAGGAAAAAAAATCACCCGCACAGGTTTCACCCCGGGGTGAAACCACACCTTGAACGCGGGGGAGGGAGCGGCCGTCGCCGCGGTGGGGGGGGCCGTCGCCGCGGAGGGGTGGGCCGTCCTCGGCGACGGCCGTGACAACCCATGATCCGACGGCCCCCCGCTTGACTTACGGCCTCGACGGCCGTCCTCCCTTGATTTTTAGGGCTTATCCCTGGCATTTCATGGGATGGGTATAAAAGACCCCTCCTGGAAGTTGGCATTACACTTCTGAATTGTACTCCATGTGCTACTAGTTGCACCAATATACGTGTATATCTGTTGCATGGTGAACGGCGGCATTTAGAAGTGTGTTGAATTGGAGCTTCTTCGGAGGCTCTAGTTCTCTTGAAGACTTGTTACCCCGATTTTTTGAAGTTTTTCCGGGCGATCTATCAAGTGCAGCAATGGCGTCTAGAGGTTACTCACCATGGTATACCGAAGTTCATGTGATTGATGCGGAGAAGAAGAAGACTGAGATGGTTCAGGGTATGCTATGCAAGAACACTTTCGCTAAGAGGATTGAGTGGATGCTCAGTCATTTGGGCTATGACAAAGTTCTAGGGGTACGGACTAGTGGTGTAGGTCGTTGCACTAATTTGTCACCCGCAGTATAGTCCTTGTTCAAGAATTGCGATGGCAAATTCCCCAACGACTCCAGAATATTCATGTCGAAGCAGAGTACTTCCCCCGTGACTCGTGGCAATATATCCCCGAGAGTGAACACTCCCATGGATGTGGACTCATGCGCTGGATCTAGGGTTTCAACTCCGAAGAATGAACCCGTCTTATTGGGTGAGGGTGTGCCTTCCATTTCCACTCTTCCGGGGGAAGGTAGTGGCACTAGTCCAAACCGTGTGCACCTACACCAAGGCAATACACCGAACCAGATGCCGCGGTGTTCTTAGTAACTACATTGCCTCGCTGTGATTGGCTGTTAGCTAGTCGCCCTTGATTTAGCCATGGAGCCCACTTTCCTCCTCGTAGTCCGTGGTCCAGGAAATTCACTGTTTACGTGGTCAAAATCTGTAGCCAATGGTTGCACTTGTAATCTATAAAGTGATGTCAGAGCATGTGCGAAGTTTACGTCTCTGCATTTATCGAGTGCAGTTGATGGAACGGTTCTGTCCGAACAGTTTGTCATCCATGGTACATCGATGACTGGCGTAATTTCCTGCTCCTCCGTAAACGGCTTAATGCCCTAGCTCGTGACATCTGATATCCGGTTGATGGTTTGGGGTGTCTACGGATGACGCAACGTTGACATATGCAGATCGATGAGCCCAAAAAACCCCCCATGTCCAATACGTCCCCATTCCGGGCCCGGTCAGGGTATACAAAGCAGAATGTCAACATCACAAAACGTGCGTGCACACGGGAATATTGTAACACATACTTTATCGATGGAAATGGATTATGAAACTGTAAGCATTGATTAAAAAAGCAAATTACAACGAAATATGATCAGGCGGAGACAGTTTTAAGGTCTGCAATTTGAAGTCCCTGTAAAATTCAGATCACCGACCTGATCACGGAGGTCCATAAGAGGGTGTTAGTGGCAGCGGTTCTGTGCTTTTGTAGCACTTAGAATTACACCGACTAGCCCCTCAATTTAACAAAGAAGCAGTTTGCAAAACATGCTCCTAGGAAAGAGGTGTCATTGACAAAGACTGGTTCTAAACCCGGATCATCTATGTACAAATTGATAGGTCGGTAATGCGTCATTGTTGAGAGAAATCCACCCACTAATACGGAGATGTCATGTTACGATCAAGCCTTTTTTCGATGGTACGCAGATTCCAAGTTCCGAAGGAGATCATCCGCTGCCTGAATGTGGATAAAGGACGTGTCAATGTCGGCACATTTCTCTTGGTATTTTTGCTCTGCCTCCCCTGTTTCGATTCCCAATTTCTCCACCGCTGCAGCTTGTCGTGTCGCTTTGAAATTCCATTCACATATCCCACGGCTTGCCCTTTCCAAGTTCTCAGTCCATGCCTGAACAAGACTATCAATTGTTCGTCGCCGATCGGAAATCTCCCGGAAGTTTGCTGATCTCTCCCTCCAATCCGGTCTCTGATTTCACTAATGCTCTCACTTGAATTTTCTTTGCACGATCAAATTCCTGGAGGGCACGCTAGTGAAGCTCTATCTTCTCTTTCTGTCTTCGTTTCACAAAATTCAAGCGCTCCCGCTCCTCCCGCAGTTGCGTCCTCATTTCCAGAACGGTTGACTTCTCTTCGTGAGCACACTCTGCAAGTTTGTTTCGCTCTTGCGTCACTGTAGCTCGCACTCCATCGCGAAGAATCCGAAGCCCGGCTATGGCTGAATGGTCAATGACGATTTGCTTGTGGCGCGCGTCAATCGAGCGTCGTTCTCGGGGTTCATTGACCGGCCTCTGCTCCATGCGTGCCCTCCTTGAGCGTAATACTCTGTGCTCATTCTCGTTCACTGCAGCATCCGACGGAACTGGCATGTGGAACTGCGATGCATCCCCACCCTGCAAATACAAGACGACATTATACTAATTCAACAGTTTGAATGACAAAGACGGAAGGTGTACAAAACGCTAGGCCCTAACTATTGTACATGGTAAACAAAGTGGAGATTGTACCCCCTGATCGGCAATAACGATGAGGACACAAAACAAAACCTGATAAGCAGTCACTCGCAAGAGAAACAATGAACAACGTCATCCACAGCATGTACCAGATGTTCCGAACATACCTGGCAGTAGGTTTTCGGTATGACCTTGTCGAGACGTTTCAAAGGAACTCTTAAGTCTTGGAACTCTGGTAGAACACGAGGAATGCTGGAATGTGACTGGTGCGGGTGCGTCTGCTTGTAGGCAAATTCACACCAGTTCACGTTCCCCGCCATGGCCTCGGCCATGAGTCCACGAGCAAAGTGGAAGGGCATCACGTTACTAATTGGCCACTGCAACTGAAGTACACCCTTGAATAATTCATGGACGTAAACTTCGTACTCCCTGTCTTCGAAGTTGTTAAACACGTAACCAGACCCGTGACGGCCGTGCCAAAATTGAGCGACTTGTATCTTGTTTGGGAGAAGTTCTCTCAGTGATACAGTCAGAATCAGCCCCTGGTTGCAAAGCCGCATGTACTAAGAGAACCATGCAATCGACGCAAGTTCTGAAGACGCCATCGTGAATGAGCTGCGCTTAGAGAGCTCGCCTTCTCTCTCAGTGATCAGGATTTTGAGAGAGTCTGCACAAAAGTAATCACATTAGAAGATAGATGAGAGAAGAGCATATGAAGCTTGAGAAGCAAGGTGAGTTAGGGGGTCATGATGATACCCATGATGAGATTTTACATGAGGGGGTTAGTGGAAGTCATGGATTGGTGACAAAGCAGAAAAGCAGATGTGGTTTGTCACATCAGTACACAATTGCAAGATTTCCAAGGATCCGGGTCATTACCTCTCATTACTGTCAAAGCTGATGGGTGACATGCTGATTACTCACGGGTTCAGAGGTCGCTTGCATAGTGACCCATGACTGAGATGGATGAAAGTACTGTTTTCTGTCGTAACAATGATAACCAAGTATCATCGACTGTCTCTGCATTGACCATTCCATGTACACTTGGATACCAATAAATTCCACTCACGCAGCATGTAACACTGACAAGTCCTAACAACGTTCGAACAATGTGAGATTTTGTCACGCTAACATGCACTACACACAGCAATTCAGAAGATGCTTACGATAATTACTGCACAATTACTTAGTAGGGAATATACTCATGGTCAGGGAGTGGACACATAAATCATAGTATATTAAACGATTAAGAAGAAAACATAGACTGACTGGGGAGTGTATTCGCATAAATTGTTATAGTTATGAAGTACGAAAAGATGGATACTCAAAACGTAAAAACATACATTAAGGACTCTCCTCATATTAAAATATACTATGAACACTACTCCACGTATTGGAGTTCCACCTCGTCCTCAAACTGCGTGTCGTCAAGATGTCGCTCGTCAAGAGGATCCTCTTCTTCTGCAGCGACATTTACATACTGCTCGATCGGGACCTCGACTGTCCGCATATACTCCGTTGAATCAGCTTCCTGTGTCTCGGTGACGACATTCGAAGCGTTTCCTCTTGCATCACCACTCCCGCTTGCCCCAAATTCGACCACCTCTGTGTTTCCTACGACTCTTCCTGATCTTATGTCATGTTTTAGGACTACTCTCCAGTCCGGAAGTAACGAATCTTCCATAAAAAAAACCTGCGAAACAGATGCGGGGTATACAAAGGGATTAGAGTTGTCCGAATCCCTGACATTGTATAAGACGGTCCAGAATCCGTATCTATCTTTGTGGATCACACTCCTTCTTTGATCACGAGTCTTAATCCAGGATCCTTGCATGAGAGCACAATTAACGTCTCCGTAAGACACATGGATGATGTCACGAAGAATGCCAACGTCAATAGTCCTGCCTTTAGAGTCTGGCGGAATAGCGGCAATTCCGCTGTCGAAGGAAACATATACTGGTCCACACTCCGAAGTGCAAACATAATGGGCGCCATAAGCCCACATGGCTTGGTAGCTTGTGACAAACTCTGAAGGAAGGCAGTGCAGGCTTTCCAGCTCGGTGGATAAGGGAAAACCTTCATCACGAAGCATTCTAACGTGGTTGTTCAACCATGTCCCAAATTTCGGAAATGGATCGACTAGGTGGGGTGGAAAAGGTCCTGCTCGTCCTCTGAGAGTGCTACGGTAACGTGCTCTTGCGTCCTTGAACACCTGCCTTTGTGCCTGCCATTCACTGCATGCTACAACTGTTAGCACACATAGATAAGACATAATTGAGGTTAAATGTATACAATTCGACTTTCAAATGAATCAGTGGTAGGGGAGCTCACCTCAACAATTCAGTGCACCGAGTGCTTCACAATGTAGTCGTGCACCTGCAGCAGAGTTTCATGTGAGAGTCGTTTACAAGTTCCGCGTCCGAGTAAAACCTCCCCTACATCTCGCATTTCTTCTTCAGGATCCCAGACTCGCCGTCTAGCATGTGGATAAAGGGAAAAGTACTCCGTACAAAATCCAAGGGACTCATCAACCATGTAAGCTGATGCCATACTGGCTTCAGGCTTGGACTTGTCCCGGACGAATTTCGTCAAGACACCCAAGTAACGCTTGATGGAATAACACCACCGAGAGTGTACTGGGCCACAAATCTGAAGTTGGTCGACTAGGTGGATGACAAGATGCGTCATGATGTCAAAGAAGCCCGGAGGAAAGTGAACCTCAAGCAGGCACAGTGTTTCTGCAGCAAAGACCCGCAGGCTCGGTATAGAATCCAGACGGACGACCTTCAAACATAGACGCTGGAACAAGTTCTCGAGTCGGATGATCACCTCTCTAATACCGCGACTAAGAAAATGCCGACAAGCAGCAGGCAGTATGTGTTGTAACAAAACGTGGTGATCATGGGACTTTAAGCCCCCCAATTTTTTTTCGCCAATATGCTTTGTCAGTGTGGAGCTAAACCCCGTTGGCACCTTCGTGGCCGTGACAATCCTTAGGAACGACGCCTTCTCGGAATCAGAAAATACGTACGGTGCAACTGGCTTCGCATAATTACCACCTGGAAGTTCTCTAAGGTGCAGATGCGGCATTTTTTGAGCTTCTACCATGTCCCTCCGAGTGGCCAAAGAATCCTTCTCGCCCATCAAATGTTTAATGATATTGTCAGAAATATTTTGTTCAATATGCATGATATCTAACGTGTTCCTAATTGGTAGCTCCTGCGTTACAGACTAAAGTGTAAGTTACTTTCAAAATTCTGGTAATCATAAAATCTAATGAATTCGGGGATATATTGAACATGCAAGCTTAGTGCCCTGGACATTTTCAATAAACATACACAGTCAACGAAATAGCGAGAGTGGTGAACGAACTCTTCCGTACCTGCCAATATGGTAGTTGGAATAACGAGGAGACACGCTTGATGCCAAATTGGCGCACCGGATCTTCCTTAGTCTGACCACGCCCTCTCTGCACGAAGGATTCCCTGAGACGCCCCCACCTGATAATATCTTGAGAGGAGACCCGTGCCGGTGGATGTGAGTGTTCCTGCCTCCCGTTAAAATCCCGACTGTTGTGACGATAAGGGTGCCCATCAGGAAGCCATTCCTGTATTGATCGTCATACACATTTTTATGTAATGCTCTCGATCTCCTCGACGAGGTATTTGGTCCACATACTGGGCATGCACGGTAGCCTTTGGTTACACATCCGGCAACAATGGCATAGGCCGGAAAGTCATGAATTGTCCATAGTAAGATGGCTTTCATGACGAATTCTCTTGATCCACGGTACATCGCTGCATCAGCTGTGGGAACGCCCACATGCCATAACACTTGCAGCTCCTCTAAGAGAACCTGCAAATAGACATCGAAATTGTCTCCTATCACGGACTTCTTCCCAGGTATGATCAAGCTGAGCATAATAAATTGACGTTTTGTTGTCATCCAAGGTGGGATATTGTAATTGAGTATGAGAACTGACCATGTGCTCCAAGTCGACCGTTTTACTGAGAAGGGATTCACCCTATCTGTAGCCAAACCAAGCCTGAGGTTGCGATCCTCTGTACTAAATTCGTCCCTATACCTTGAATTCACAAATTTCCATTGCTCGCTATCTGCCGCATGCCTCATGACGCCGTCTTCGGACATGTTCCGTGCGTGCCACGTCATGAACGACGCTTGTAACGGAGTACTAAACATGCGAGTAAGCCTTGGAATAAGTGGGAAGTGTCTTAAAACCTTCGCAGGAACCCTAGTCGGACCAATCTGCTTATACCGCTCTGATCCACATATGGGACACTGCTGCTGGTCTCGGTACTCCTCGCCACGAAATAGGATGCATGTGTTGGGGCCTGGGCAGACATGAATCGTGTCATACGCCAACCCTAATTGCTTGAGTGCCTTCGATGCAGCATACTCTGTATGAGGTAAAGAATTAACCGCAGGCAAAATGCTCTTACTCAGAATCCCGAAAAGTTCATTTATCAGTACGTTGGTCGCTCCGTGTGTCCTGAAGCAATTCAGGAGAATTAAAGTAGCCCCAAGAGTGGTGAGCTTCGCTCCAGCGTACAAGGGAGTGGTAGCACTGGATTCCAACATCTCCTGCAAGGAAGGATGTTCCAGATCCATGGCACGTAGGTCATCGTCTGCCCTATCCCCCTCCTCTTCATCCGTGGCTGTTGGAACGTCGTCCCGCCCCACTGCACCCTGGTCACCTATATCTGGAAGTGCCTCTTCGTAATTAGCTGCGTCATCCTCTCCGATGTCGTTTCCAATTCCTCCTGCTAGACCGTCATAGATCTGAAAGGCATGTTGCACACAATGTGTCAAATCCATGCCTGCATCCAGCTCTGTCTCACCGGGTCTCGCCAGTACTGGACCGCGCGTTCCGAAATCCTCTCTCACAGAAACATCCCACTTGTCATCCGAAGAATCGCAATCTATTCCCTGGATATAGTTGCAATTGAGTTCCATATTGACGAGTTAGAACTTCCATACGCAATCCTAAACAACTTCACTAAACACTGCGCTTCCACATTTAACAAAGGAAAGAATATTATTCCTGCGACATTGTACAATATCCTCAGACAACAATAGCAGTGAGAAAGGTCGGAGTGCGATTTACTTACAGCAGTTGATTTTCGGTGATATGGATGGCGGCCATATATGGCGAGATGAGATTGCACTTGCTGCCTGGGTCGCATAGAATGATTTTGCTCTAGGCAGATATTGCATGGGCATGCACGCCTCGTCTCCCCCCTTCGATGTGCACGTTCCTCCTCCCGCCTATCTAATTTAGCGTCTCGATGCAACAATCTTGTCCTGTCTGTAAGTGGCAGTCTAACTGGGAGATCCATTTCTGGTTCGACATACACTAAGAATTTGGCCTATAGTCGACTTCTCGCCTGAGTCCTGAGCTATGGGCACGTACGATTATTCAGTGAACCAGGTAGTCGTTGCACATGATAACTTCTGTCTTGCTCCAGGACTCTAATGCACTTTCATCCACGGAGAGCCAGTTGCTGCCTTTCTTTTTCCCCTGCAGTTGGCCTCAGTGCGCACTCCTCATGCATGACCATCCATGAACATTGCCTCTCCAGTAAGGGTAGTCAGAAATCAATTGAACCTCCGTTGCCCCACGTCTTCCCACTAGATATAGTGTATGTCTCCGCCAATAATCAACCGTCGCTCAGATTCTACGCCCACTCACCTGTCAACCGTGATGCCTAATATACATCTAACATAAGGGAAGAGACGCTTTAGTTCTATTAGTTTGCAGGTAGTCAGAGTCAGTGTGTTACTTATAGCAGCCGCAATAATGGACTCCATAAATTCCGAATTTCCACGGATTGCCTTCTTGTTCAAAATAGCCTCCGCCGTTGTGTATCCATGGTATAATAGGGTTCCCTTTATCCCATGACCTAATGGATTTTGTCCTATGTGCCGGGAGTATCGGCTCATGACCTTAGGAGCACCGAGAAATCATCGTACACTGAATCCCGTGACCGCAAGGGCGGTCACTCTTATAGAAGTAGATCCGGTAGTTTACGCAGTATGGGATCCCCTTCAAGTGACTCTTGTAGCTCTTGCGGTAGTAGCTCTTCCGATGTGGAGGTAGGGTACTCCGCAGCAAAGAGAACCTGCTTCGGTGTACTGTCGAAGAGACCCCGGGACTCTACCTAGGACATGGCCGCTCGAGCTTGGCAAGATCGTCCAATGAGGTTTTCGGCCAGGATGGCGGCTTCTCCCATCATCGACGGCCGACCAATCGGCGCCGCTGCTGCATCTCATGTAAGTGACTCCGTGAATCCACAATACCTGTATGAACCCTGATTGATATCTATTTGACATTGAGCCTGTTTTCATTGCATCAGTCAATGTACAAGAATATAACAGTGGACATGCATACACAATTAGTAGAATCGAATCGGCCCTAATGTTATGTAATTGGTTTATTTATTTCTTGTAGACACCAGGAAATGTCGCAGCAGCGGGACACCATGCTGAACTACATTCAGAAATATATGGACCACCCAGAGGAGCCACACCACAAGAGCGGTATGAAACGAACGGTACAAGCGCTTTCGATTCCCCTTTGGCATCCCTGATTGTTCCTGAAGTCCCTCTCGCTCCACTTGCATCTCACCATCGGTCCTTGCAATCAGGATCTCTCAATGCTATGGAGAATGAAATCCCTGTCGCCACAACTGCAGTTGCTCCAACTTTAGAAGGAGAGCAGACCCAGCTTGCTTTGACTCGGAAACGAGCTGCCGCAGCGTACGCCTACCAATTGCCTTATCTCCGTGAAATGAGAAATGCTCACAACGAATAGAGAGAGCTCGTAATCGAGATTCAAGTGTCATCAGAAGGTAAGGTACTCGGAATGAAAACCCCATGGCATCGTGCAGCTAGACTCTGTGCACGCCAAACTTTCAATTTTAAGATTAGAAGCTATAAAGCTAGGTCTGAGTACTGGAGACCTCAAATAGAACTGGTGGCGTCCAAGCTTAGTTCGAAATTTCTGTACTCGAATCCACTTTCAATTACGTATTTAGGGAAGTTCTTGAGGATAGCGTTAAAGACTGATCGGAAAACTTGGAAAAAGCACTTCATTGCAACAGGATTACAACATGATAAATGTCCTGATGAAGCTTTAAAGAGTGGTCAAAATAGTGGGCGAGTACTGTCGGAAAAGAGGAATCCTTACAAATGCTAAAAATGCGGACGAAGGGGAAGAGAACTGTGAATCAAACGGAGGTCCCTGCACATTGTACACAAGTGGATGGAATTTCAGGGGAGGACCTTGGACTAGTAAGTACTCCGCAATCTTTACCCTGTTTTATAATACTGTAGCACTGTATATGCCAGTGATGAAGCGATTGGAATTTATCCACTTTCATGGATTTTCATGAGCAAGCCATCGACGTCTATGCCATGCCATACCTTGTGTGCTCCGTGGTCATGATTTTTTTTTCATCACATACTGAAGTGCCGGCTAGTAGTGTGGACCTATCGTTCGTAGGGTCCGGACTCCCTCTGCCTCATTAAATCAACACCGGTGTTACTGATTCAATTACTGTCCAGAGTCTGCCAAGTTTGTTTTGTATATAACTGTGTCTACTTTCCAAATTTTTGTACTATGTGACGGTGGGATGCACCCTTTTTAAATTTCCCTGCCTTTGGATCTAGAACTACATGTGCTGGCGCTGAAGTCGTGATGTTTTTACCCTTTTTTTTAATTTTGTCTTTGCGAATGGGTTTTGCCGATAGGTATACATGGCTGCGACATCATTTTGGTTTCTGAGGCAGTGGACCACCTAACGCAGTATTCACGCCATTGTTCCTGTTTTCTCCTCCAAGTACTCATATATGTTGTGGTGGTACTGAGATTGATTTTTCAGGGCACAGAATCCACTAATCCGAGCTCGTCCATGGGAGCTCCATCCGGAGCCAATACAAGCACCTTCCAGGGTGCTGAAAGCGACAACTATGTGACTCCCGAATGCACACCCATGACTGCGGCTTCTGTAAGGGACTCTACGTGCCCTCAAATAACCCCGTTGCACCCCATGGTAAGTCCTATAAACCTACAACATATTATAAACTGCTGCCGAACTTTGCAGGTCATGATATTCCCGTGCATGTACATGAACACACCTTATTCCTTTGTGCAGAATAGGGAATCCTCGGACTACGTACGCTCCCGGGGTAGCATGCCATCTCATTTGACTTTACATCATGACAATGCGAGCAGGATCATTGCATTAGAGAACGAGGTATCAAAAATATCGAGTCAGGTAACAAGCAATGACGAATCTTTGAAACAAGTTTTGGAGGGACAGAACTTTATGGCACAGTTAGTAATGCGTTGCCTTAACTCGGATTCAACCCTCTCTCTTCCACTTGAAGTTCCTCCTTCCTTGAAGTCCATACTACATGAGGATCAGCCGATATTCGCAGCTTCACAGCAGAAGGATGGGGACTGCGTCCCGGTATCCGTTGCGGGGGTAGGTGAACAGCCGGAGCCGATGCCCGATAACGACACAGAGACAGTTGCTTTGACTTCAACGGAGAGTGAGGGACTTCCTGTGGTGTTGAGTGAGCCGTTGGTGACATTGCACACAAACACATCGCCAGTAGTCCCGGGGGTGACGGTTGTCTCTACACCGGCTGGGGATCAAGAGGTTGGACGTGCACGCTCCAGCCAGCAACGGAATGTATCACCTGCTGAGTCACCTCCGTCATGGATGTCTGGATCAACTATCCTCATAATCCCGATCATGGATATCCGTAATCCTAACATTGGGAGACGACAGTCACCCAGCGCGGTTTCCAGTGACATATCGGATTCTATTCATGCCCCTTCAATGAGCACAGATCCGCCTCAAACAATGATGGGTATATATTTTGGCCCACATAACAGTCGATGGAACCGGGATGGCACTACTGCGATGGTGGGGGACCAAACTCGATCAACCGCAACAGATCCAACGAGTTCCCCTGAGCACAAGTGGATCAAGACAAGACAATATGCGAGCATCGACGCCGCGGATGCGGGTCGGAGTACACGAAATGCATAGCGTATTCGGCATGGCCTTCTGATGATGCCGCGGATTTTGAGTGATCCACTTGCCTGCAACAAGCGTTGCTCCACCCTGACTTCCCCGACGCTGTGGTTGAGGAGGGGAAATCTGGAGGCAGCTGGAAATGCAGGACTCAGAAGCTCGGCCACTTATGCTCAAATGGCGAACAAATGGTTCAAGTGCATTCCATTATTCAAGGCGGTTGCAAATTGCTACATGAGGAGGGTAGGCATAAATTCAGTACCCTAGATGAGGCGCTCGTTAAGCCAACTGGGTTGTCAGTTTATATAAAGTGGGACAGTCGTTATTTGGTTAGGATACCAGATAAAACATGACCCTGCTTTGCACCCCTCTGTGATGTTTGATATACGGAAATAAATTGTGCTCCGAATAGGATTTTTATTGCTGTAGGTGTTGAATGTAATGTGCTCTCTCCAAACTGCAATGTAACGTCTGCCCGCCACGTATAAAACTGCCGGCACTGACTGTTCCCGATTGTATTATTAGATTGAACAACCCTAAACCCACCGCAAGTACTGCGAATGCCAAATTTGAGCAGTAGTAGTAGGTGAAGGGATGAAAATTGCATGAACAGAAATAGGTACGGGTCATCCATCAAAGTTCAGGGTGTCAATACACTACCGGATATCAGTTACGGAACCGGGTACGAAACTCAGAGCGGTCATCAATGACGCAAAATCCGGATATCAGTTGACGATAACATAACCGGCTCTAAACGGACATCCACCGTCAGTATATACGTTGTACATGAATTGGTCTATATAATTCATGATATCAACCACGGCGGATATGACTGTTGTGACGGGTATGAGTAAAGATTATTTCAGTTTTACACGCGGTAACGACTAGGATTACCACGACTTACCCCAGCCAAAAGTAACCGCTCCCTCTTCTACATCCATCCAACCTCGACAGTAATAAAATTACGAGACTGCAATTACCAAAAAGGATAAAATCGTGCTTAATTCACCCTTCGCAGTGACGTCAGTGGGCCCGCGGGCACAATAAATGCATCCACACAAATAGAAAATTCCCTTCAACTATTACATTGAACTAAATCTCAGCACACCGAAGAGAAATGGGTGGGCCATAGCCTGAAATCGTTGTAGGATTCAGTGTAGGAGACGCCTGTTTGCACTAGTCTAGTCAGTTTCCTCCTTTGAAGGCAAATAGGCAATCTACCCTTCAAGAGGGCTTCGAAGAAACTCAGGGGCGGGAATGCGACAAAGCATGGGCCACATGTTTTTACGAGAACAGTATCTCGTTTAACGTGGCTCGGAGTGCCTCTTTCAAGGACGCGGTGTTGAAATCATCCAACATGAAGAGATCATACACACCTCCATCTTTCCACCATCTCCGAACAAATTTACTAACCCAAGCAAGGACTGATTTGGAGACTTCCTTGAATGATAGGAATTTTTCCAGTGTTAGGAAGTACGGGGGAACGTTGGCCTTCAATGGATGGAATTCTGTAAGCAGTCGCCCTCTAATAAATGCAATGCTGGTATCTCCCGCTGGTGAGTTATTCTTGGGAGCCGATGACACGAGTGGGAAATATTGAAGTTAAAAGAAGAAAAGAGATGGTTGCTCTAACAAGTGTAGCACACAAAATAGTACAAACAATGAATGGAGTGAGATATGAGCTTCTTTCGAAGCTCTTTACTTATAGTACTTGGTTGCACATCTCTAAGGGACTCTCATGGGACATTCCAAGCCACTTGCAAGTCCCTCTAGGACACGTGGCACTCATGGCCGCTTCTAAGACTTAGCCACCACCCACTTGTCCTTCCAAGCTTATCATTGACTTGGCTTAATCAATGCAAGTGGGCTGGTCCTTATCTCTTCACCTACTCATGTCACATGTGCACCATGTGGTAAATCACCTCTCTCCCTTTTCTCCCCTTTAACTCCCCCCCTTCTAATTCTACCTCATTGCAAACTCTATTTACAATGCCTTAACTACGAGCTACCTAAACTCCAACACTCCCACTTTGCGAGTAGTTACCTTCTCGCAATCCCATGGCCTTGACTAATCAATGGTGCCTCTCCTTCCCAAGTGCCTTTGTCAACACCGACCAGCCCACTTAAGCCTTTGCCACCATGTCCTCCGTTGGGCAATACCTCAAGCTTATATCGCCGCTCTCCAACTTCTCACGAATGAAGTGATGTTGAACATCAATGTGCTTCGTGCGTGAGTGGTGTGTGGGGTTCTTTGCCAATGCAATGCACCCTTGGTTATCACACATGATGGTCGTTGCATCAACTTGGACACACCCGACATCACCTAGAAGCTTGCGAAGCCAAATGGCTTCCTTGGTGCTTTGGCTAGTGGCCATGTACTCCGCCTCCGTTGTGGACAAGGCAATTGTTGGTTGCCTCTTGCAATTCCACGAAATGGCACCATCTCCAACGAAGAAGACATACACCGTTGTTGAACGGCGCTCGTTTGTATCTCCTGCCCAATCCGCATCGCAATAGCCTCTTAACAACATGTTGACGCCTCCAAGGCACAACTTGAACTCCAAGGTACCTTGCAAGTACCGCATGATGCGCTTGACCGCACTCCAATGTGATGGACCAGCCCTAGACATGATTTGGCTCACCATGCTCACCGCAAAGGCAAGATCGGGCCGTGTGGCCACCATGGCATACATCAATGAGCCAACACCCGCCTTGTATGGAATTCCCTCCATCTCACCTTCAATGGCCTCAAACTCCTCCAACGAGAGCTTCATCAACTTCACATTCACATCAAGTGGAGTACCAATGGGCTTGCAATCCTCCATGTTGAATCGCTTGAGCACCTCTTTGATGTACTTCCTTTTGGACATGGTGATGGTGCGAGCCTTGCGGTTCTTCTCGAATGCCACTCCAAGGCAATACTTCAACTCACCAAGATCACTCATTTGGAACTCCCCCTTGAGCTTGCCCTTTAGCCACCCTATCTTGGCAAGATGGCTAGCCAAGATGATCAAATCATCCACATACACAAGCACCATCAACAAGAATTCACCCGTTTGCATGATGTACAAGGAATGATCCGCTTCACACCTTGTAAAGCCCTCCTTGATGAAGAAGGAGTCAATGCGTTGGTACCATGCCCTTGGTGATTGCTTGAGCCCGTACAAGGACTTCTTGAGCTTGCACACAAGATGCTCCATGCCCTTCTCTTCAAACCCTTGTGGTTGGCTCATGTAGATGTCTTCCTCCAAATCTCCATTCAAGAAAGCCGTCTTGACATCCATTTGATGGATCTCCAAGTCCAATGCCGCTCCAAGTGCAAGGATGCACCGAATGGTGTTGAACTTGGCTACGGGAGCACAGGTCTCAAGGAAGTCCACTCCCGCAACTTGTAAGATGCCTTTGGCCACCAATCTTGCCTTGTGGCGCACAACTTGTCCCGTAGCATCCTTCTTGGTGCGAAACACCCACTTGCATCCAACACTCTTGCGGCCCTTTGGAAGGGAAGCCAACTCCCACGTTCCATTAGCAATGAGGGAGTCATACTCTTCTTGCATGGCCGCCTCCCACTTGCTTGCATCCTCCGATTGCAAAGCCTCACACAAACTCAATGGATCTTCAAGGTTGGCCACATTGGCCCGTTCCACTTCTTGTTGCGGCAAGATGTGGTTCATCCACCACTCTCCAAGTGGACGCCGTTCTCGTCTTGGATAGCAACTGCCTCCCTCTCCTTCACCTTCTCTTGATGACGATGTTGGTGAATGCGCCTCGCTTGTCTCCTCCTCCGCTTCTTCTTCATCCTCCTCCTTGTCCTTCTTGGCATCCTCATGGTCACTAGAAGAAGTTGGTTTGGAAGATTCGTCCACCAACACCAACAAAGGTGCCTCACTACTCCCACTTGGACTCATCTCCAAACCATCACCAATACTAGTGCTCTCCTCATCAAACACAACATCACGGCTCTTGATGATCTTCCTAGTCTCAATGCACATAAGACGATAGGCGTGGGTTCCCTCACAATACCCAAGAAACAAGCACTTGGTACCCTTTGCATCAAGCTTACCTCTCTTTGCATCAACCACCTTGGCATAAGCAATGCATCCAAACACACGCATGTGTGCAATGCATGGCTTGCGGCCACTCCAAGCCTCTTGTGGAGTGATGCTAACAAGAGCACGAGTGGGGCACCGATTGCGAATGTACACCGCATTGGCCACCGCTTCCGCCCAAAATGAAAGCTTGAGCCGTTGAGCATGAAGCATGCTCCTTGCCATCTCCACAATGGTGCGATTGGCTCGCTCCGCAACTCCGTTTTGTTGTGGTGTGTATGGTGTTGATGGTTGTCGTTGGATGCCGTGCTTCTTCAAGTAGCGTTGGAAGGCCTTGGAGATGAACTCCCCTCCATTGTCCGATCGGAAAACCTTGATCTTGTGCTCCGATTGCGTCTCCGCAAGTGCCTTGAACTCCTTGAACTTCTCAAGGCACTCTCCCTTGGTCTTCAAGGTGTACAACCACACTCGTCTTGAAAAGTCATCAATAAAGGTTACAAAGTACCTTGCACCACCCATGGATGTGGTCCTCATAGGACCGCACACATCCGAATGCACAATATCCAATGGCTTTGACGCACGTGTCCCTCCATCCTTTGGAAATGGTGCCCTATGTTGCTTGCCTTGCACACACCCTTCACAAAACGACATGGACAAGTCATCTTTGCCAAGGTTCATGCCGCTTACCATGCTTTGAAGAAAGCGCACACTCCTTGCATTCAAATGGCCAAGTCGCCGATGCCAAAGCTCCATTGCACCACTCTTTGATGATGATTGCGCCACCTTTGCCGAATCCGCTTCAAAGACCTTGATGAAGGTCACTTGATAGAAGTTGCCTTCACGAGGTGCCTTTGCAAGCACATTGCCATTTGGAGCCTTCAATGTGCACCCGTCCACATTGAATAGCACCTTGAATCCACTAGACACAAGCTTGCTCACCGAGAGCAAGTTTGCTTGCAACTTGGGCACATGAAGGACATCCTTCATAATCACCTTCTTCAAACGCCCCTTTTCAAGCACCTCAACAACAATGCAACCCATTCCAATGGCTTGCACAACACTATCATCACCCAAATGCACATTGCGTGGTGGAATTACCTCATAAGTGTCAAATGCCGCCCTATAAGGTGTCATGTGCTTTGTACCACCCGAATCCATGATCCACTTGCAAATGGACTTGGAATAGGGTCCCTCTTGTGTTGCAAAGGCGTAGTCATCTTCATCCTTTGCATGGTTGGCAGCCTCCTTGTCTTTGGCTTGGTTTGCATTGTCCCGCTCCCACTTCTTTGCCTTGTAGCAATGTCTTGCAATGTGGCCCGGCTTGCCACAATTGTAACACACCTTGGGCTCTCCCCGTGAGAATGAGCTACCCCCCTTGTTTTGCCTTGATATTAAGGCCGCATCATCTTCATGGACCTCCTTCTCCTTGCGCTTGGACACTTCATGCATCATCCTTGCCGTCACAAACTCCATGGTAAGGTGTTTAAACCGCAAGGTCTCCAAGGCCGTGATCAAGTTCTCAAAGGAAGGTGGCAAGCTCTCAAGCAAGGTCATGACAACATCGTCATCTTTGACGGGCACATCCAAACAATTGAGTTGATCCGCAAGGTCTCTCACATGGTTGATGTGGGTTAGCATGTCATCACCTTCTTGCATCTTGATGGTAAAGAACTTGCGACGAATAAAGAGAATGTTGGACAAGCTCTTTGTCTCATGGATGTTGCACAATGTCTTCCATGCTTCCGTTGGCCCTTTGCAATTCCGAATGTGGGCAAGTTGGTTGTCCACCAAATTCAGCCCTATCGCGGACATGGCCTTCTTCACACGGCGATTGTACTCCTTGATAGCCTTTGGATCCATCTTGATACCCTTCTCATCGTCGTCTTCACTTGGTGGAGGCTTCTCCGTGCCTTCTACAATCTCCCAAAGGTCCATGGACTCCAACACCATCTCCATCTTGAACTTCCAAAGGCTAAAGTTCTCCCCCTTGAACTTGTCAATGGTCCTAGCACTCTCATTCTCATATGTAGCCATGGTGACACTCAATATGCCAAGATCAGCCCCTCCAAGCTCTCAATGTGCACTATGGCACCTCTACACTCACTTTGAGCCCCTTCTAGACTCCAAGGTGTTTCTACACACCTCTCACACTCACATCAGCCCCTACAAGGCTCTCATACTCATGTAAGCACCTCCCACTAGCAAATCAGCCCTTATAAGGCCCTAGTGTGTGAGTGCACACTCCAATCAATCAAATTGAGTCCCTTCTAGCTCAAATGTGCAATGGTTCACTTGAAGCACTCAAGTCCTCTCACAATGAACTCAAATGCAAACCTTTGCACCCCACTCAAGTATACCTCCCCTTTCTTTGCTCGTACATGCAAAGATGGCCTTGAATGACTTCAAAGAGCATCACCTAGACTCCAATGTGCATCTTATGCACCTCAATCACTCAAATCAGCACCTTTAGAGAGCAAGCAAGCAAGCACATCCACAATGTTTGAACACTTACAAGATCCAAAAGCTTTGAATGAGCACCTCCACCACTCTTACAACTCTATGTGCCTTACCAAATTTCCAAATCAACCCTTGTGCACCTCAAAGGCTCCAAATGAGTTCCTTTGCACCTCCAATGCTCCAAATCAGCCCTTCTGCACCTCCAATGCTCCAAATCAGCCCTTGTGCACCTCTAATGCTCCAAATCAGCCCTTGTGCACCTCACACACACAATGCCTCACAAGACCTCCTCCAAACTACTTAGCAACCAAAGAACTCTCACTTGCAACTCACATGAGTGGGCCCATAACCTATTGATGTTAAAAGAAGAAGAGAGATGGTTGCTCTAACAAGTGTAGCACACAAAGTAGTACAAACAATGAATGGAGTGAGATATGAGCTTCTTTCGAAGCTCTTTACTTATAGTACTTGGTTGCACATCTCTAAGGGACTCTCATGGGACATTCCAAGCCACTTGCAAGTCCCTCTAGGACACGTGGCACTCATGGCCGCTTCTAAGACTTAGCCACCACCCACTTGTCCTTCCAACCTTATCATTGACTTGGCTTAGTCAATGCAAGTGGGCTGGTCGTTATCTCTTCACCTACTCATGCCACATGTGCACCATGTGGTAAATCACCTCTCTCCCTTTTCTCCCCTTTTACTTCCCCCTTTCTAATTCTACCTCATTGCAAACTCTATTTACAATGCCTTAACTACGAGCTACCTAAACTCCAACAGGAGGAGCATTGGAGCAGAGCATTGTGGATCATGAGTGGAGAAACTAAGAAACAAAGAAGACCTAATGTGCCTGTGACAAAGCGAAGATCTAAAGCGATGTCAAGAGGGTTGTATTGGATGACGTGTTTTGGAAGCAATGTTCAAACTTCAAGTGGATGTCGAGGCCCGTTGTTTACGCCCTACGAGAGTTTGATGCAAAGGAATACGCGTACGGCGTTCTCCGCAAGCTTGAGAAGCATGTTCTCTCTTTACGCCTCGAACCCTTCAAATTAGATCGTGACAATGTTGATTTCTGGGAGGACTCATTCAATGAGCGTAAAGGCATGGACACATCACTATCACAGTGTGCTATTGCGCTTCTAAACCCTTATTTGATTGACGACGAGGACCTTCGGAATGATACTCATGCGATGGCATCGGCGAAGGAGGTCTTGTTGTCGATGGCTCCTCCTACATTGAAGGAAGTGGTCATTGAAGAGTTCTTCGCATTTCGTGAAGCTTATCCACCGTTTTGTGGTGTACGTGACTCCTCTAAGTCGCAATTGCCGCCTTCTGGTTGGTGAAATATACACGGATCCGCTCGTAAATTCATTTCCCTAATTGCAAAAAGGATTTTAGCTCAGCCCCTGTCTTCTTCTTCATGCGAGCGGAATTGGAGTAGCTACTCCTTTGTCCACGACAGGAAGCGAAACCGTTTACTTCTGTAAAGGGCTAATGACCTCGTGTTTGTGTATACAAATTCCAAGATAATTTTCCAGTCGAAGTTGAGTGGCTTAGGAAGGTTCTATGGGGAGTTGGAGGGGAAGGAGGATCCGAAGGCCGTGGAAACCCTCGACGTTGACTACTCTAGTGAGTTTGATATTGATGTACCCTTCGACGATCTATCAGTTTACCCCTCTATTGACAACCAAGTTGACAACCTCAAGGTTTCACCGAAAGGGAAATCTCGTTGTTCTCCTGCGCCGATGGAGCGTGTTTTCGAGTATGATGATGTCGAAGAAGAAGGTACCAACAAGGAGGATACAATTCCTCTTGCCTCTTTTCTGAATGGAGACGGTTTACCAAACAGTGATAAGATTCTGCGGGGAGGATCATCTCATACTACCGTGGGTTTGGTCGTACCAAAGAAAGAGGAAGACCCCACCTTTGATACTTCTAAGGGTGTTTCTCCAGTCTTCAACCGCCTGAAGGAGGAAATGGTTCCACCCTCTACAAAGGAGGATGTGCTCGTACCCGTATCGGGTGCGTCTCGGACATTGTTTGGAACTGCAAAGACTAGGGTCCAAGTTGGTGGGTTCGAATCGTCCACGAGGTTGGTTGAGTTGTCTAAAAAAATGAAGGCAGATGCTAAGGCTGCTGAAGTAGGGTTGAAATGTAGGAAGAGATTGGTCCGAACCCGACAAGCGGACCCGGGTATTCTCTCTACTAATGACAGACTTCCTATTAGGCATATCTTTGGGCCGAAGTTGGCTTTGGGAAAACCGGACATATTTCCTGAAAACCCCACCGCTAGAGCCATGTCCAAGCGGAAGGTTGAAGACAAGACTCAGAAGGTGTTGGCTTTCAATCGTGGGAAGCCAAAAACTCCTCTGGATGACCCGAATGGCCCAAAGAAATTCATGAACCCATTCGAGTCAAAGAAGAAGACTAAGGCTAGGGTGAAGAAGGTACGCGAGAGCGATGGCGATGACGAATACGTTTCTTCTGGTCCTAGTGGGGCCGAAGTGAAGGACGACAGCGATTACGTGGCATGATTGCGCACAATAGTTAGAAGGCAGCATTTCCAGTGCACCACCCTAGAATGCCACTTTTTTATGAATGTCCATTTCTAGAAACCATTGTCATATCATATACATTTAAGCGGTGGTGCTTGCCTCCTCAATATTGTCCTCCACGTTGTGTACTTATATTTACTTTGATTGTACTTCTTGCAATTTCTTTCTCATAATGAATGTACAAAATCTACATATGAAGTTCGATGCATCTAAGTTCTAACAATTCTTTCAACACAAATGCAACTCCGAGAAAACATAAATGAAATTGTATTAAAACCAGAGGTAATTTTTGCTAGTACATATAGAGGTAGAGTAAAGTCCATACACCCGGCTACGCAACCAATATATATACTACTCTAAATACGACTATCACCCAGTGTATTGCCACATTAACCGAAGTAATGCGGGTACCATGTCCAACGTAAATACTCTACTCAACGTTTATTGTTTGCATTTGACCTCCGAGTTTGGCGTCACTGGCTTGGATGTGTAATCGTACCCACCGATCGATATTCTTCTTCCACGCGTTCCAACGAACGACGATTATCTTCCCCCCATTCAGGGTCATCTTCATAAGGGGCGTCCCGATTGCGCTTCTTGGAATTCTTCCCCTCCCACAACTCCTTTGCCTTCTCAATCTTCGCTACTGTTTCTTGCACAATCTTCTCAATACTAGCGCATGACCAACGAGAGGAATTACCCTCCGCACGAAGTGCCCTTCTCCAGTCGCAAACTATTTTCTGAAGAGCATCGTCAGACTTCTTAATGATCACCCAGCAGTCCAGGTCCGAATATTTGAAGGATTCCTCTGTAAAAGTGCGACGATGCTGAATGGCTTCTTCTAGTTTGCTCAATACAAGTGCCCTCCCAACTGGGGTTCTGTCGTACATCTTGTACTCATCAAGTTGCCCATAGTCCCGTTCTACTTCTCTTCTTTTACTGTCGGCATCTACCACAACTTACAGTTTTGGAAACCGGAAGAAGCGATTGCCATGTACACTCCATTGTCCACCGAGGTTCCTACAAAAAAATTCTCGCTCCTTAGCATCCGGAATTTCACGTGCCCTCATCTCCACCTCATAGTCGTGTGTCATCCATGAAAGATCTTCCAATTCGGCATTGCCAGCCGTAGATAGTTGGTGAGTCATAGTCTCCGGGTTCGAAGCAAGTGATTTGCCCCAATCAAAATAATTCACCTCTTTCTTAGGTAGTTGGTCTAGTGGTAAATTCCACCGATCAAACTCATGCCCAGGCGGCATTACGTGTTGTAGGACTTCCCAGCATCTGGTAAAAACGTGAACTAATTGGGGAGCGGCACATAACACACTGTTTGTTGATTAAAGCAGCCTTCGCGATGCAGGTTATGTGGAACTTGTGATTGCAATGTCCCATCTCAAAGGCCACTTCCGGGCCAAAATATTGTTGACAAATGGGACACGTCTCCTTCGAATATTCCTCGGACGTTTGCGAGTATGGATAACCACAGGTTTCGATTCATCCAAATGAGATGATAGTACATCGTACGGCATCCACCCCTCCTCGACCTCTAGCGCCCAGTCAATGACCCCTTCTTTATTTTTTGGACTATGTAATGTGCGCTCCATCATTTCTCCTACATCGCGCCATATCGTGATTTTTGTAGCATCCTTGCCGCCCTTGGCTGCTGCCTCGTTATACTTCTGTAAAGATGATTGGATAGCTTCTTCGACATCCATGGAAGTAATTGCACATTTCTTCATATCATGTTGTGCTTTAGAGACTATTGCCTCCTTATCTCGCAGTTTGTGGACCCAACCAAGCCATGATAATGTCCTTGTGGAACATGGTGTATCATCTACCATCTGTATAGTGGTCTTCAGCTTCTCCAGTTTTGTACGGGCCTCGTCTCTTTCCCTTTTAGCCACCTCCAAATCCCGTAAAAGAATGTCTACTTCTTTTCAATCATCCATTTGCCCTTTTCCTCTATCCTCATGTTTTGGTGTTGCTTGGCTAGAGCCAATGTCCAATGGAACTGGACCAGATGTCCTTTTAGACTTCTGAGACGCCATCCCTTGTGTGGTCCCATCTCCACTTTTATTTGAGATTTTAGAAAGGCCGAGGTCATCGGAATCCTCATCATCGCTCAGTACTTCAATGACACGATCCTTTCCTTCCACCTTCACCACTTCCTTCTTCACCGTAGGCTTCACTTCTTTTATTTTGTTTTTCTCCTTATCTATCGGGTGGTACTTTTTGCACTCTTCCAATTGTGCAAAAAAATTATTCTTCACATTGTCCAACCTTTTTGTCAAACTCTTGATTTGTTGCGTTGCCTCTATTAAATCCTTACTCAGCGCCACGTTCTCTTCGTCTAATTGCACACGGTCTTCCAGAAGAGGCTTAATGGAAGATACCAAAGTCGCGGGCACCATGTATCATGCCCGGAGTGATACTTCCAAATGCATGAGCCATGTTTATGAGATTTGGTGCCATAGCGCCTAATACGGTAGCCCCTTCTTTCAGGGTGTATGCAATCTTCAACACATTATGAATTTGTTGCACTTCCTCCGTGGTTTTTCCTGCATCGCCTCCCTCCGTGGTATTCTCTAAGCCCCCACGCCGTTCATCAGAGCACACCTCCGTCCATTTGATGCTAAAATCTAGTAACTCCTTCAATGATTCGTTGTTTGGCATCGACTTCACCAGCTCCATAATCTCCGAAATGGAATGAACTGCATCCTTTGTGCTATCCTCTTCGGTAGGCACTTGTACTACTGCCAAGGAACTTGGACCATCGTCCACTGAACAAGGGTTGGAGCATCGAGCTGCCGCAGCCGTAAGATGTGTTGAACAGTCATTGTCCACCTCAACTTCCACCTCATCCACGGCTGCCTTGCCCTTCTTATCGTTGGAAGATTTCACCGTGATTCCCAGGTCTGCTCTAGGAATAACAGGGACATTAGTTTCCGTGGCAGTAGGGAACATCGTAGGGATCACATTGGAAATGGCAACGGGCTTCCTTTCCTCTCGACGACGTGGAGTTTCATTCTGTAATTTCTTTACTTCATTCTTCGGGAAACTCTTCAGATGTGGCCACTGCCCCTTTCTAAACTCCGCTACGACCTTCTTCGCTTGCAAAGGATCGATCAGATATAAATCCGGAATGTCTCCTATCATCCATCCCATTTGCAACGGCCTGTCTTTCGTAGTGGGGTACGTACACCAACTAATCTGCCGCTTCAATATTAGCTCGGCATATACCACACTACAAATGGTATAATTGAAATGGCCTTTGCTAGGCTTACGTTGCCCAAACATAGTACTCCAGACCTCATATGCTCGATGCAAGAAATGGTCATCCATGCATAACCAGGGCTTGCAGGTAAAACTCCGTGTGTTCAAGTCGTGTTGTTCTCGGGGCCACAACTTATCAATGTGATACATCTTCACATACTTCTTGCACTCCTTGAAAGTCCAGTAAATGTCCCCCACAGATTCCCTGCCTTCTTCTGCTACGATGTTTTTGTTGTCTAGGATTTCCCACGAAAAGTTGTGGCATGTTCCCTTCGGCCTGTTCTTCGTCTCGGTTCCTCCAATCTCTGGCATGTTGCGGATCCGCCATAGTAACCTCGTTTTAAACAAAAACGTTATGGTTTTGTTTTAAAGAAAACAAGGAGTTGATAAATGACGGTTTACAAAATAACGAATACAGAATATTCAAAAACTCCCACCCCCACAATAAAAATGGACCCCCATCTCCTCACCCCCACGTACCAACAAGCTCTCAAGTGAATTGGGAAACTGTAGCAATAGGAGGGGGACTATTGAGGAGAGTGAAGTGAGGAAGAGGGAGACGGCCGTCGCCATATATGGCAACGGCCCTCAAGCCTACGGCGGTCCCCCCGAGCCTAGGACTGTTGGCCCCCGATCCTACGGCCGCGGCCAACAGGCGTCGTCCCGAACCTGACGACGGCCCTTGAGGGCGGTCGGGTCGGGGGCCAAGGTGACGGCCGCGGAGGTCCGTGCCTCCGCGGCCGTCCGATCGGGCCATCTCCTTGGCGATGGCCGTCCGATTGCGGTCGTCGCCGAGGGGACGGCCCCCAAGGTGCGGCGGGCGGCCGTCCGACCGTGGCCGTCGCCGTCCGATGGCGGCCTACCGCGCGGAGACGGCCACAGAGACAGCCTTGGAGACGGCCCCGTCGGCGACGGCCGTTCGATCACGGCCGCGGTCGAAGGGCCGTCCCCGCGGACGGCCCCTCGCGGAGACGGCCCACGGCCGCGGGGACGAGGCCGTCGGGGCCGCGGGAAACTTCCCCCCCCCCCCCCTTTTTTTAAATAAAAAATTCTAAAAACATATAATGCTACAACTTCCGACCACATATTAAACTAAACCTATTAATTTCTTTCACCAATTCAAATCAGAACAGCAGTTAATGTTAATATGAATTTAAAGACTTCATGGTATGCAAACCATCTAAATTCTTCAACGAGTCGTTATTCCGTACACTCCACCCAACTGAATGTATGTGTCATTTATTGGAATCATTTGTTTCGTTATTTCTGTCGTACATATTTCATACAGTCTACCATCCCACTCTAGAAGTTCTTTGCTGAAATCCAACTCAATTAAACCCGTTTTAGAAATTTTAATCTTAATAGTCCTCCATCTTCTTATTCTCCGCTTTGAATTTTTCTTTTTTAAAATACATAAATACTTCTACTATTCTTTCACTAAAAGGCTTCATATTCTCAATTTAATTCGGATTACCATCTCTTTATGTAGTTTTAACGTTCCTCCCTCTATACAATTTCCACTCTTGATTATGTTTTTCATTTACTTTTTCTTTATTTTCCTCTATGTTTTTTCCCCTCTATGTTATGCCCTTTTTTTCTACGTGTAATTCGTCTAATCTACCACTGTAACCCTCGAAGCTACAAAAATGTTAATGTTGAATTTCTTTCTTTTATATCGTTTCGAACGTTCCTATTTCAATTTATTTCCTCCATGACCCATGTTAAAATATATTTTACTAATTCTAGCACTATTCCACCATACCCGTTCTCCATGTACTGAAATTCCTTAGATCTTGAATATGTATTTATATTTGGTTCTTTCACATGCTCCTGAGTCCTCGATCATTCGAGCTTGGTTTTTCTTGTTTCTCTTTCCTTCTGCTACCCATTCCACTACTCTTTTATCTTGATTTTAATTTTTTGGAAGGCAATATTCATCCCCCTCGTTACGTTCATGGCCTTTCAAACATTTTATTACCATAATATTTAAATCCGGTCATTGTTTCATTGTAAATCTCTACATCTGCCACTCTTTCAGTATATCCCTTCAATTACGTATAAAATCGCAACCCTCAAGCAACCACACTTTATTTTGGTATTTAAACATTCCTTTATAATTTCTTGCACTCCTCCATTTGTTAAATTTTATACCTCCCATCGCACAACTCTATTACCCTACTGCTTTAGTTTTTATTGACTACTGTACCCCTCTTTCATATATATGTTTTGAACTCCCCATGTATCACTACGTCATGGTCGTCGTCTATTTATTTTAATAATTATAATTTCGTTAGTTTCCCTCTCTACCTCTATTTTTTTCTTATAATATTTCGATGGTTCACTCATTCGTTTACTTATGAATATACTTCTACTTCACAGTCTTCCCCAAGTGTAGCGAAACAGTATTTTTTAATATTACACCCGTCGTCGTTATAGCTCTAATATTCATATCCATCCTCAACCTTCTTATTCTTTGAGTTGTTGATTAATTTAATTACTTACTAGTTTGAAACAATACCACCCCACCAAACATTTTTCATCAGTATTTTTAGTATCCTAATAATATATTTATTTCTAAAATTATGTCCCATCAATATACGTTCTCGTGTAATAATTTTATTTCTGTACTTGTAGTTCCAAGTATTTCACGCCGTGCCTTTTTAATTTAACCTTGGTACACTATATGTCTCTATGTATTATCGTGTTTGTTTAATTTTCTCATTGTGTCAGTAATAAGTGTTTACTTTTGTACGTATAAACTATACAAGTTGGAATCCAAATTTATATTTCTATTTACGTTAAACTTTAAAGTGTATATGTATAAACATATATTCCTATAGTATATAATGTAAATGTCTTACTTAATTCCTTTATTTTATTTCATATAAGTTACAACTCGATTCTGGGCGTGAGAAACTAGAATTGTTTATAAAAACAATGATTCCAATTTTATTCGTTCACAAATTTCCATTATTCAATGATGATTGGATGTTTTGTTTCTAATTTTTTGTTTTTTATTATTATCCCTTTTTCATCTCATATTGTGAGCTAGTATTTCTGTTTTTTTAATATTATCAGAATACTAGGGTATGGGAGTTTGTAAAATAAAAGACATAAAAGTGCAAGAAGAGTTTTTATATTTCATAAATCTCTAAACTGGGCGTGAGAAATTAGAATTGGACCATTGGTTATAAAAACAATGACTTGAGTTTTATTCCTCCCCTAATTTCCATTATTCCAAGACAATTGAATGTTTTTTTTTTTTTTTTTAATTTCTTATTATCTCTAGTTTATCTCATAATCTAAACTACTATTTATGTTTTTTTTTCTGATGTTATCAAAATACTAAAGCACGAGAGTATGTAAAATTAAAGAAATAAAAGTGAGAGAAAACATTCCATAAAGAATTAGAGTTAAAGAATCTATATAAAAATTTTCATTGTGTACCACTAATCGAGAAGAAACCGGATCTATTTCTCTAAAAGATTTATGAAACGGTAAATCGGTAAAATATAAATGCAGATCTCTTAACTATGTAAACGTAATTTGCACCGCATGAAAAACCAAGTGTGTACATGAATTTATGCTGTGAATTACATTTAATGCTTTTCGACCGCGATGTTCTTTTATCATCCCGTTGTTGACATTTACTCTTCCGATTCGTTATTATAAAATGTTAATTATTACCATATGCTAAAACATGAGTAACTTGGTTTCTTTAAATGAAAAATGGTACAAAATGTTATAGTATACCCACAATGTTTACGGTTCTTTCCATTCAATTGAATATATATTCTACTTCATAAACGCGTTCACATTATTTGTAGATCCTAGGGGGTTATCGACCCCCAAAGAACCAAAATATCACATAGTTCATTGGATCCCAATTTTAAACGTCGACCCCACCTCCCCGATCACAGGATCTTCAGGACATTCCCCACAATATCCGGGATATGTCTGAATTTTCCATTTGGGCAGATAAGCTGTCCAAACAATCCCAAGTGGGATTGTTTGGGACGACAAGGAGGGGGGAGAGTAGGAGAGGAGTGGGGGGGAGGAGAGGAGAGAAAACACAAGGGGAGGGAAGTTCCTTGGACCCTCCCCCCTCCACGGCCGTCCCCGGGGACGGCCGTCTCCGAACCCGCGGTCGGAGGGGCCGTCCGCGTGGACGGCCGTGGCCAACCACGCGGCCGCAGCCTCCGACCGCGGGGTGGGCCACGGCCGTCCCCGGGGTCGGCCGTCCCAACCGCGGGGCGTCAGTCCACCGACGCACCCTTTGGAGAGCGGTCGCGGCCGGACGACCGGTCGCGACCGTGTTCCTGAACGGCCGCGACCGGTCCCGCGACGGACGAGTTACGGCCGTTGGATTCTCCATTCCCCGAGATCCAACGGCCGTAGGGGCTGGCGTTTGACCTAACTGGCGGTCTAGGGGTTCGGGCCAGCATAAAAGGCTGGCCCTGCATCCTTTTTCTCCACTTGGGTGCTCGTGCTACATGTGCTGGATTTACTTCAGCTCAGTTGCGTTCCTCCAAGCTATTTCTACTTCCCCACGGGTTATCGTGGGATTGTATTCAGGGTTATCAGCACCGTTTGTTGGTTATTATGAAACCAACTAACTAGTGCTTCATACCAACGGTTTTTTGGCAGGAGTTCGGGGTTTTGTTTTGGTCCTTATGCACTAGATATATACGAGATTAAATCAACTTTTATACATTGGGGAGAAGTTACAGCCATTGTTACAAGCTTGGTTCGATACACGGTATTCACAGGTACTCGCTTATCCGACTTTTGCCATGCCTCGTAACGACTGGGGAGGATCCTCGACTCCAAAAAAGAAATACCCCTTGGATCCATACGCTACGAATGATCCTGATTGCGTAGCAGAGTTTGGATGGGAGGAGGAACCATCATCATGGAGGATGCTAACTTGCAAGGAATATGTGAAGATGAAGCACCTTATGAAGTTGATCCCAGTACATCTACGTACCAAGGCTGCGGAGAAACAGGCAACACGGGGAGAGATCATGATCAACAATTGTGAAAGTAATCATTTCAAAATTCAATATAACGAGGTATTTCAAGCAGCACAAATCCAGAACTTCCGACCTCATATCATGTTGTATTCGAATATGGCAATGGTGTGGGCGGAGATAGTCTTACACAAGAGGATTGACTGGACCACAATCTCGGGCCTGAGGACAGATAGTATGAATAGAGAAAGCATGGATGTTGACACAGCCTGGGTTGGACATAGCGATTGTCCTCCACTACATATTTCAAACCGTCGGAGTCCACCGGCACAAGATGCAGGAATACAAACTCTAGCCATCGAATATAATGATGAAGAACAAGAGAGACGTCGTTTAAGCTATGATGATGATGACAACTATCGAGGACGTCGCTCAAACGAAAATCTCAGGAATCGCAGAGGGCATCGTGGCAGAGAGTCATCGCGTACCAACCATGAGGAGTATGGACAATGCTCTGCCCACGGGGGACACCGTTCGCGAGATCGTCAAGACGTGGGATCCCACGAACGAGGCTATGGCTATGGGGAACCGGAAGGAGCTGATTTAACCTATGACTTTGCTGATGATGCGTATGGATTGTATGGGGGACGACCTTGGCCGGATTATGCAATGGGATCAAGATACTTTAGTAACTATGGCGACGGCTGGTCGGAAATAACGAGTCCTCCAAGGAGTGCTAGTCCGCGCCATCGAACACCTGCGAGAAATCATTACGGAACTCCCCCTCCATACGCAATATTTCCTCCACCTCTAGGTTATCGCAAGGACGGTACTGATCACAATAGCGGGGAAAACCGCAACGTACTTCATCCCGATGACAGAGTACCACCTCCTCCTTTTGGATACTCTCCCGGTCGAGTTGTAAGAGATAGCTATTTTGAGGAAGAATCAGAGTTGGAGCGGACAAGGCAAAATTACGTACTACAGATGGAGAATCATGCGTTTCACCTTAGACGGGATAATCGAAGATTGATGGAGGAGAGAGAGAGACTTTTGAGAGCCTCGACAAATTCAGGAGGGCACGGGCCACAAGAAACGTACGATCGGGGAGGTCCAAGCGAACTCCCCAATGATGACAACTATTATCATCCATATGACTACAATGGATTAGGGTGGAGGGGAGACTATTAGAATGGGGTGCATGGTAGTACTTTCTACAGCATCGGAGCGTACCGAGTCTTTAATGTGGACATCGCATATTACAAATTTACAGCGTAAAGTAAAAGATGCAAGCATAGTGTGTACGTAGTTTGTAGTTTTGTAGGTGGAGGTTTAAGATGTACGGACTCAAAAAAAATGGCACGTGCTACATATTGCAAATAGAATAGATAGAATTAGTGGAATAGAGTGTAGTTGTGATGTCTTCTATACTGTAGTTGTCTTGACATTTGAAATGAATTTGTCTTTTTAATCTTCTCCTGACGGTAATCTAAGTGCACATTAATATCAATGTCACTATTTTTTAAATGACAACTTACTATTGACATGGGTTACGACCAGTTGAATATTATGAATCTCAAGACAAGTATGCACAATAATTTTCAAATATATTTTTTGCTCAATTAATAAGAATATTGTGAATGATCCTTTTCGAGGGATGCATATTTATATTTAAGCTATTTGTTTGTACCGGGGATTATGAGCAATCATGTTATGCGGCCCTTACGGTTTTGTCTTCACGAAAAGAAGTTTAGTATACGCTTGCCAATATTTCTAAGACTAAAACGTACAAAGCATATTGGTTACAATTCACATATCACATCATTTTCATAATTACAATTGAGACTATCGAGTTCTAGCTGGATGTGTGGAGCAAATCCTTTTTCTAGAGAGTACGAGGGACGGAAATAGACCAATCTCAGTAGACAGACCAGATTTTAACCAAATGCAAATAAACTTTATGAACAAAATATTGACCGATGTACAAAATTTTAGATTCCAACATCTCATCATATTATAGAATCTAAATATAACTATTCACTACTGAGAGCTATGCCCGCCATCCGGTAACAAAAAAAACATTATGAAATTATAGGAATTCGGAAAGGTAGATATGTCTCTCCATATCAGTAATCCACGCGGTAGTGCTCAAAGGGAGTGGGCCAGTTGTGTGTATCTCTGAAACGGTTAATAAGATGTCCGAGTCCACCCACCGTTCCTCTCTTGTTTTGGCAAACTCTATCAAGATAACCTTCGAAAACTGTTGCAAGGTCTTCGATCTTCTTGAAATGGCGTGTTTCTACTGGCTCCGCTTTGTGGTATGCCGTGCACATGTTGCCCCCGTTGATCTTTGCCGCAATCTTCGCGGTTGCGAAATCCTCCAATGCAACCGTCAAATCTCGAATGATTTTAATATCTTGGCTTTCCTTGTATACGTATACCACGCGAGGATCCACCCAGTATCGCCTCCTCATAGTCTCCTCCATCTGATGGACACTCTCAAAAACCCAAGGCGACCTTCTATTCTAGTATCTTCGTCATCAAGCCCCAGTCACAAACCCCGATGTAGATCTTGGACTCATCTTTTGGAAAGTGAAGTAGGTATTGATGTTAAAAGAAGAAGAGAGTTGGTTGCTCTAACAAGTGTAGCACACAAAGTAGTACAAACAATGAATGGAGTGAGATATGAGCTTCTTTCGAAGCTCTTTACTTATAGTACTTGGTTGCACATCTCTAAGGGACTCTCATGGGACATTCCAAGCCACTTGCAAGTCCCTCTAGGACACGTGGCATTCATGGCCGCCCCTAAGACTTAGCCACCACCCACTTGTCCTTCCAAGCTTATCATTGACTTGGATTAGTCAATGCAAGTGGGCTGGTCCTTATCTCTTCACCTACTCATGTCACATGTGCACCATGTGGTAAATCACCTCTCTCCCTTTTCTCCCCTTTTACTCCCCCCCTTCTAATTCTACCTCATTGCAAACTCTATTTACAATGCCTTAACTACGAGCTACCTAAACTCCAACACTCCCACTTTGCGACTAGTTACCTTCTCGCAATCCCATGGCCTTTGCTAATCGATGGTGCCTCTCCTTCGCAAGTGCCTTTGTCAACACATCCGCCACCATGTCCTCCGTTGGGCAATACCTCAAGCTTATATCGCCGCTCTCCAACTTCTCACGAATGAAGTGATGTTGAACATCAATGTGCTTCGTGCGTGAGTGGTGTGTGGGGTTCTTTGCCAATGCAATGCACCCTTGGTTATCACACATGATGGTCGTTGCATCAACTTGGACACACCCGACATCACCTAGAAGCTTGCGAAGCCAAATGGCTTCCTTCGTGCTTTGGCTAGTGGCCATGTACTCCGCCTCCGTTGTGGACAAGGCAATTGTTGGTTGCCTCTTGCAATTCCACAAAATGGCACCATCTCCAACGAAGAAGACATACCCCGTTTTTGAACGGCGCTCGTTTGTATCTCCTGCCCAATCCGCATCGCAATAGCCTCTTAACAACATGTTGACGCCTCCAAGGCACAACTTGAACTCCAACGTACCTTGCAAGTACCGCATGATGCGCTTGACGGCACTCCAATGTGATGGACCAGCCCTAGACATGAATTGGCTCACCATGCTCACCGCAAATGCAAGATCGGGCCGTGTGGCCACCATGGCATACATCAATGAGCCAACACCCGCCTTGTATGGAATTCCCTCCATCTCACCTTCAATGGCCTCAAACTCCTCCAACGAGAGCTTCATCAACTTCACATTCACATCAAGTGGAGTACCAATGGGCTTGCAATCCTCCATGTTGAATCGCTTGAGCACCTCCTTGATGTACTTCCTTTGGCACATGGTGATGGTGCGAGCCTTGCGGTTCCTCTCGAATGCCACTCCAAGGCAATACTTCAACTCACCGAGATCACTCATTTGGAACTCCCCTTTGAGCTTGGCCTTGAGCCACTCTAACTTGGCATGATGGCTAGCCAAGATGATCAAGTCATCCACATACACAAGCATCATCAACAAGAACTCACCCGTTTGCATGATGTACAAGGAGTGATCCGCTTCACACCTTGTAAAGCCCTCCTTGATGAAGAAGGAGTCAATGCGTTGGTACCATGCCCTTGGTGATTGCTTGAGCCCGTACAAGGACTTCTTGAGCTTGCACACAAGATGCTCCATGCCCTTCTCTTCAAACCCTTGAGGTTGGCTCATGTAGATGTCTTCCTCCAAATCTCCATTCAAGAAAGTCGTCTTGACATCCATTTGATGGATCTCCAAGTCCAATGCCGCTCCAAGTGCAAGGATGCATCGAATGGTGTTGAACTTGGCTACGGGAGCACAGGTCTCATGGAAGTCCACTCCCGCAACTTGTAAGATGCCTTTGGCCACCAATCTTGCCTTGTGGCGCACAACTTGTCCCGTAGCATCCTTCTTGGTGCGAAACACCCACTTGCATCCAACACTCTTGCGGCCCTTTGGAAGGGAAGCCAACTCCCACGTTCCATTAGCAATGAGGGAGTCATACTCTTCTTGCATGGCCGCCTCCCACTTGCTTGCATCCTCCGGTTCCAAAGCCTCACACAAACTCAATGGATCTTCAAGGTTGGCCACATTGGCCCGTTCCACTTCTTGTTGCGCCAAGATGTGGTTCATCCACCACTCTCCAAGTGGACGCCGTTCTCGTCTTGGATAGCGACTGCCTCCCTCTCCTTCACCTTCTCTTGATGACGATGTTGGTGAATGCGCTTCCCTTGTCTCCTCCTCCGCTTCTTCTTCATCCTCCTCCTCATCCTTCTTGGCATCCTCATGGTCACTAGAAGAAGTTGGTTTGGAAGATTCGTCCACCAACACCAACAAAGGTGCCTCACTACTCCCACTTGGACTCATCTCCAAACCATCACCAACACTAGTGCTCTCCTCATCAAACACAACATCACGGCTCTTGATGATCTTCCTAGTCTCAATGCACATGAGACGATAGGCCTTGGTTCCCTCACAATAACCAAGAAACAAACACTTGGTACCCTTTGCATTGAGCTTACCTCTCTTTGCATCAACCACCTTGGCATAAGCAATGCATCCAAACACACGCATGTGTGCAATGCATGGCTTGCGGCCACTCCAAGCCTCTTGTGGAGTGATGCTAACAAGAGCACGAGTGGGGCACCGATTGCGAATGTACACCGCATTGGCCACCGCTTCCGCCCAAAATGGAAGCTTGAGCCGTTGAGCATGAAGCATGCTCCTTGCCATCTCCACAATGGTGCGATTGGCTTGCTCTGCAACTCCGTTTTGTTGTGGTGTGTATGGTGTTGATGGTTGTCGTTGGATGCCGTGCTTCTTCAAGTAGCGTTGGAAGGCCTTGGAGATGAACTCCCCTCCATTGTCCGATCGGAAAACCTTGATCTTGTGCTCCGATTGCGTCTCCGCAAGTGCCTTGAACTCCTTGAACTTCTCAAGGCACTCTCCCTTGGTCTTCAAGGTGTACAACCACACTCGCCTTGAAAAGTCATCAATGAAGGTCACAAAGTACCTTGCACCACCCATGGATGTGGTCCTCATAGGACCGCACACATCCGAATGCACAATCTACAATGGCTTTGACGCACGTGTCCCTCCATCCTTTGGAAATGGTGCCCTATGTTGCTTGCCTTGCACACACCCTTCACAAAACGACATGGACAAGTCATCTTTGCCAAGGTTCATGCCGCTTACCATGCTTTGAAGAAAGCGCACACTCCTTGCATTCAAATGGCCAAGTCGCCGATGCCAAAGCTCCATTGCACCACTCTTTGGTGATGATTGCGCCACCTTTGCCGAATCCGCTTCAAAGACCTTGATGAAGATCACTTGATACAAGTTGCCTTCACGAGGTGCCTTTGCAAGCACATTGCCATTTGGAGCCTTCAATGTGCACCCGTCCACATTGAATAGCACCTTGAATCCACTAGACACAACCTTGCTCATCGAGAGCAAGTTTGCCTGCAACTTGGGCACATGAAGGACATCCTTCATTGTCACCTTCTTCAAACGCCCCTTTTCAAGCACCTCAACAACAATGCAACCCATTCCAATGGCTTGCACAACACTATCATCACCCAAATGCACATTGCGTGGTGGAATTACCTCATAAGTGTCAAATGCCGCCCTATAAGGTGTCATGTGCTTTGTACCACCCGAATCCATGATCCACTTGCAAATGGACTTGGAATAGGGTCCCTCTTGTGTTGCAAAGGCGTAGTCATCTTCATCCTTTGCATGGTTGGCAGCCTCCTTGTCTTTGGCTTGGTTTGCATTGTCCCGCTCCCACTTCTTTGCCTTGTAGCAATGTCTTGCAATGTGGCCCGGCTTGCCACAATTGTAACACACCTTGGGCTCTCCCCGTGAGAATGAGCTACCCCCCTTGTTTTGCCTTGATATTAAGGCCGCATCATCTTCATGGACCTCCTTCTCCTTGCGCTTGGACACTTCATGCATCATCCTTGCCGTCACAAACTCCATGGTAAGGTGTTTAAACCGCAAGGTCTCCAAGGCCGTGATCAAGTTCTCAAAGGAAGGTGGCAAGCTCTCAAGCAAGGTCATGACAACATCGTCATCTTTGACGGGCACATCCAAACAATTGAGTTGATCCGCAAGGTCTCTCACATGGTTGATGTGGGTTAGCATGTCATCACCTTCTTGCATCTTGATGGTAAAGAACTTGCGACGAATAAAGAGAATGTTGGACAAGCTCTTTGTCTCATGGATGTTGCACAATGTCTTCCATGCTTCCGTTGGCCCTTTGCAATTCCGAATGTGGGCAAGTTGGTTTTCCACCAAATTCAGCCCTATCGCGGACATGGCCTTCTTCACACGGCGATTGTACTCCTTGATAGCCTTTGGATCCATCTTGATGCCCTCCTCATCGTCGTCTTCACTTGGTGGAGGCTTCTCCGTGCCTTCTACAATCTCCCAAAGGTCCATGGACTCCAACACCATCTCCATCTTGAACTTCCAAAGGCTAAAGTTCTCCCCCTTGAACTTGTCAATGGTCCTAGCACTCTCATTCTCATATGTAGCCATGGTGACACTCAATATGCCAAGATCAGCCCCTCCAAGCTCTCAATGTGCACTATGGCACCTCTACACTCACTTTGAGCCCCTTCTAGACTCCAAGGTGTTTCTACACACCTCTCACACTCACATCAGCCCCTACAAGGCTCTCATACTCATGTAAGCACCTCCCACTAGCAAATCAGCCCTTATAAGGCCCTAGTGTGTGAGTGCACACTCCAATCAATCAAATTGAGTCCCTTCTAGCTCAAATGTGCAATGGTTCACTTGAAGCACTCAAGTCCTCTCACAATGAACTCAAATGCAAACCTTTGCACCTCACTCAAGTATACCTCCCCTTTCTTTGCTCGTACATGCAAAGATGGCCTTGAATGACTTCAAAGAGCATCACCTAGACTCCAATGTGCATCTTATGCACCTCAATCACTCAAATCAGCACCTTTAGAGAGCAAGCAAGCAAGCACATCCACAATGTTTGAACACTTACAAGATCCAAAAGCTTTGAATGAGCACCTCCACCACTCTTACAACTCTATGTGCCTTACCAAATTTCCAAATCAACCCTTGTGCACCTCAAAGGCTCCAAATGAGTTCCTTTGCACCTCCAATGCTCCAAATCAGCCCTTCTGCACCTCCAATGCTCCAAATCAGCCCTTGTGCACCTCACACACACAATGCCTCACAAGACCTCCTCCAAACTACTTAGCAACCAAAGAACTCTCACTTGCAACTCACATGAGTGGGCCCATAACCTATTGAAGTTAAAAGAAGAAGAGAGATGGTTGCTCTAACAAGTGTAGCACACAAAGTAGTACAAACAATGAATGGAGTGAGATATGAGCTTCTTTCGAAGCTCTTTACTTATAGTACTTGGTTGCACATCTCTAAGGGACTCTCATGGGACATTCCAAGCCACTTGCAAGTCCCTCTAGGACACGTGGCATTCATGGCCGCTTCTAAGACGTAGCCACCACCCACTTGTCCTTCCAAGCTTATCATTGACTTGGCTTAGTCAATGCAAGTGGGCTGGTCGTTATCTCTTCACCTACTCATGCCACATGTGCACCATGTGGTAAATCACCTCTCTCCCTTTTCTCCCCTTTTACTTCCCCCCTTTCTAATTCTACCTCATTGCAAACTCTATTTACATGCCTTAACTACGAGCTACCTAAACTCCAACAGTTGTCCTATCCATCCGAGCAAATAGTTGCCCCGTACAAGCTAATACACTGCTTGGTTTTCTCCTCTATTTTCCTCTTGACAAGCTGCTTTGTTGGCTGGATGTGCTTGGTTCGTACTGCGTTGTACGCTGGTGGACGGTAGACAATACCCGCTTTCGAGGTTGCCTCCACTGCTGCGATGAAAGTTGGATGTCTAACCACATTGAAAGGCACATTTGCTTCGTAAAAAAAGGCCGCCCATTTTCCATCCAAATCATTGCGCTTTCCAATCTGATAGGCCTCAGTAAAACTTTGTTGCCGCATAGATCTTGGTGTACATGAATCGCCTCTACTTAGAAGCGGAGTTGATTGAGACGGTTCAACTTGAGAAATCCTCTCTTCTTGGACCTCCTCCGTTCTTCGAGGCACTTCCGTAGATTGCTCAGCAGGCATAGACTGGCTAGAACATGGAGTGAAGCTTGCCTCGCCATCACCACCGTTAGTGCCATAGATCTCCGCATGTGTCATTCTTTTCGGTATTACATTACCACAATTGGCAAAGCGTCTAAATACGCCGGCAGGGGCCTTGGAACAATGACTCTTACTTGAACCTTCACCCCATCCATAGTGCTTCATAGCTCTTTGTCGTTTATAACAGAAAGAGACATTGCATCACACACATTGAACATGGCCTTTATCAATGAACGTCCACCACGGAGCCCACTCAACCGTCGGTTGACGCTGTTGATTTGCCATTCTCTGTGTCTCTGGAAAAGTACAATGATCTCTTGTCTGCAAGTGTTAGTATGTCACATGTGAGAAAAAAAATGGTATGTGTAGACATCAACCATATACCAATGTACATAGTCTCAACCAAGGAGCCCACAAGGAGTTCCGGGACTAGAGGCCATGATTTGAAATGAAATTTGGCTTGGCCTAAGTTGAAGGCATTTATACTCGTGAGGGGGGGGGGGCGCGAGCTCCTCAGGGGGCGAGAGCTTCTTACATGGGGGAGAGAGTGTTTGGTAGGGGAGGCGAGCACTTCTTTGGGGGGCGCGAGCTTCTCCAAGGGGGGGGGGGGGAGGGGGGGGCGTCTTCTCCAGGGGGGGGGCGCGAGCTTCTGAAAGAGGGGGGGCGCGAGCTTCTGCAAGGAGGGGGGGGGGGGGGCGCGAGCTTCTGCAAGGAGGGGGGGGGCGCGAGCTTCTGCAAAAGGGGGGGGGCATGAGCTTCTGCAAAGGGGGGCGCGAGCTTCTGCAGGGGGGGGGGGGCGCGAGCTTCTGCAAGGGGGGGGGGGGGGCGCGAGCTTCCGTAAGGGGGGGCGCAAGCTTCTGAGGGGGCAGTCCCGATGAATGGGCCATACAGTTTTTTTCATCTTTTTTTTAATTGTTTTTTTCATTCCATTACATAACCAGCAATATCATATCATGTTCCAAATGAGCACATATACGCCGAAAAAAGGATTTATTAAAATTTTAAAAACGTGCAAACAAGGCCATATAGGCAATCAAAATGTTCCAAACGTAAATCACTATGGAACTACAATGTGTATCTAAAACAACCATTGGGAGCTTAAAAGTTGTAAGGGGGACTCATCAAATCATCCACAACTCTTGCAAGTGAAAGCCTCTTCGCGGGATCTTCGTTAATCAAGCCATCCAACTTTGATGAGAATGCAATCATTGACATTGGATCCTTGAAGAGTTCTGGGCATTTTTCGTCATTCCATATCTTCTTTGCCAAATGACCTACCAAAAATGCATCAGATTGCGTCGTACATGGATGCATCCTCTTCATGTGCTCCAAACTGCGTTCCTTGTCATCTTTGTCGCCATATAAAAAAAACAACTCTGGCGCAACTCCTACCCTCCTCTCCTTTAATCGTGGTAGATCATCGGCGTTCCTCAAACCATAAGGGGAGGCCTGCTTCTCAATGACTCTGCTTGCCATACCCCAATCGCACACACCAATATATACTTTATCCTTGTCATGAGGTGGAAAGTGGAGTAGAATGTTGGATTGCGTTAAGTCGTTGTGGAGGATTCCAGCGTTATGGACTATGTCCATAATGTAGATGAGACTCTATGCCAACATTCCTTATTTCTTTCGATAGGCAACAATTCTCTGGCAGTCTTCCATGGGCATTTTGGGCAGCTTCAAAATTTCTTTGTAACTTGTTGCCTCCAACGCATTCTTATTTAATTTGAGGAAGTTGCGGAGGCAATCTCCGTTCCACCACAGGTATAAGCTTCCATGGTCTTTGAGTGACAAGCCCAAAATTTTATCACACCCAGATGCTCTACCGGGCAAACCAATCGCTCATTCCTTTCGCTTATCCTCCTCAGATTTAGCCTTGGACATTTCTCCCGCAAATTCGATGTAAATTGGAATACGCTTCGTATTGGCTATTCGCAATTTTCGCACTTTGCCATACCCCCATCGGCATTGA